>LR753013.1:0-20279 GCA_902729485.2 Mus minutoides | reverse complement strand
AAGAACCCAGATGTCCCTCAACAGAGGAACGGATACAAAAAATTTGGTATATTTACACAATGGAGTACTACTCAGCTATTAAAAACAATAAATATATGAAATTCCTAGGCAAATGGATGGATCTGGAGGCCATCATCCTGAGTGAAGTAACCCATTCACAAAAGAACTCACATAACATGTACTCACTGATATGTGGATAGTAATCCAGAAACCTAGACTACCCAAGATACAAGTTACTAAACACATGATATTCAAGAAGAAGGATGATCAAAATGTGGACATGTCACCCCTTCCTAGAATTATGAACAAAGCACACATTGAAAGAGTTAAAGAGAGCATTTGTGATGCTGAATCCAAAGGATGGACCCAACGACTGCGGCTGCCAGGGATCCATTCCACAATCAGTCACCAAACATAGACACTATAGCATATGCCAGCAAGATGGTGCTGAAAGGGCCCGGATATAGCTGTCTCGGGGGAAAATATACCAATGCCTGGCAAACATGGAGGTGGAAGCTCACGGTCATCTATTAGATGGAACACAGGGTTCCCAAGGAAGAAGGAGCTAGAGAAAGTACCCAAGGAGCTGAAGGGGACTTCAACCCTATAGGTGGAATAATAACATGAACTAACTAGTACCCCTGAGCTCATGTCTCTAGCTGCATATATAGAAGAGGGTGACCTAGTTGGCCATCAGTGGGAAGAGAGGCCCCTTGGTTATGCAGACTTTATATGCCCCAATACAGGGGAACGCCGGGGCCAAGTGGTGGGAGCAGGTGGGTAGGGGAGCAGGGCCGGGAGGGGGGAGGATACAGGGAACTTTCTGGATAACACTTGAAATGTAAATGAAGAAAATATCTAATAAAAGTTTTAAAAAAAAGATACATTACATAATATATGAAATTTTCAAAAAAATAATAAAAAGAAAGAAAAAGAAAGATGGGTGGAAAGATGGGTTAGTGGTTAAGAGCACTGGTTGCTCTTCTAGAGCACTTAGGTGTGATTTCCAGAATCTACATGACAGCTCACAGCTATCAGTAATTCCTTTACAAGGAGATCCAATGCAGTCTTCTAGACTCTCTCGGTACTGTGTATATACTGTATACTAACACACATGTGTGCAAAATATCCATACACATAAAATTAGAAAAAAAATTTTTTTCAAAGAAAAAGAAATTGGGTTTGGGAGTGAGCACTCACTCCCCCACCCCACGCAGGTTTCCTTTGACTTTTCTGAGGCAAGCATGACATTTCTTGAATTTCAGAAAACATTGCACACTTACAGAATTCCAGAGATCTTCATGCTCTTTGTCCATTAAAGATTAAAATAAAAAAATCACTGTCTAAGAAGCAAAGCTGAAATAATAGAACTTGTTTCCAGTGTTTGTAAATTAATTTCATAAATCAATCATCTGTGTTCAAGCAACTTGCTGGAAAGGAGTCAATATATTTATAAAGAAATTTCAATAAATTATTGCACAGTTGGTGTTAAAGAACATAAATATGTCCAATGGTATTAATTATTAGAGAAATGTTAATTAAATCCATAATAAGATACTACTATATGACATTAATATGACTTTATAATATTGGTCATAATAAGTTTTGGTGCCAATAAAACATTAAATGAAGGAACAAATTGATATCAGGAGCATAAAATGTCATGACTGCTTCCAAGTTTCTTATAAAGTTAAAACTACTCTGCGCAAAAGTATTTTTTTAAGAGATATAACACTGAAAAAGAACATATGTGTTCAGAAGAACGTAAAAACATAAGTTGATAGGAATGAAAGCCAAATACTCTATACAAATGTCCTTTAGTTAGAAAATGAACAGAAAACCAAGGCACATTTGTACAATGAAAAATACTCAGTAAAAATGGTGTGAAGTTAATTACTGATAATCAGGAAAAAATTATAAAACCTCACAGTGTAACTAAAGAATTTAGACTAAGAGTGTGGATGATACAATGCCCTCTTGTGGATTTCAGTCAGAGCCTCAACTACAATGAGAATCATTAAGAGTGATGTCCAGTTTTAGAAGAATTGACAAGACATTGTGACAGTCTTCTACATTTTGCTTGTTTATCACATCATATGTATATAAATAAGTGATAAGAAAACATCGTGCACCTAAGACTTGTACAGTCTCCAATCTAATGTCACCTAATAACACAGTGTAATTTTACTCATGAAAACATATCACTGACCAATTTTACTTTTTAAGATAGATTTCTCAATAACTGTGACCATATAATTTAGCCACAAGTTCAATAGTAACTAGAATAGGTTGGTGTGATCCTACAACCAGATATTATTGGAGAATAAAGGTTTCTTGCCTGAGGGAAACTCTATCCCAGAAAGTTCAAGAAAGGACTTGGAAAGCATTCTTTAACTCTAGCTCTTTGGTCTCAAGTATTTTTGTAATGGTGCTGGTTTGCAAGCTTCTAATTGTTGATTGTTCTTCTCTACTAGGAAAAAAAAAAAACAACTGTAACTTCAAATGTTGAAGTGCACAAGCCCCTTGCTTTCCTTTTGCCTTTCAGCGTTTCTATTTGTGCAATAGTTAAGTAATCCTTCCATTAACAAAGCAACTTCTTAAGAGCTACTCAAAGCAGACAATTGGATCAATTATTTGAAAATACTGTCCAAAAAGAAGAGTTGTTGGAAAAAAATTCAAAACAAATTTGATAAAATATAGCCTCTTTTCTCTGTTATAAACTTAAGCTTAAGATAATCTTTACAAATATGACAAATAGGCTCAATTTGTTCATTTTAAATAAGAATATGTAACCATAGAAACTGTGATGCTTTAATAATGTGACAAATTTTCTCAGGAGCTTCTTAAATTATTTAAGTAGGCACTATGATCATGGAGAACCAGTGTTTACCATCAATAATATTTTCCTGTCAATCAATATGCATATTTAGTTGGGCTTAATTTAAACTTAGTGACATTTCAATCTATTTCACAGCTGGGTCTATCAGGAAGGCTGAATTTTGGCATTTCCTTTTTTAAATGCAAATGTATATTGGTCTGAAGATAATTACATGGTATTATGTCCAGTTTAGCTAATCAGATTACAGCTTCCCAACCTCAGCCTATATATAGTAAATGAAATGACTGCTTAGAAAGCTATTCCTAACCATTTCTGTCCATACTATTCAGTGCTAAGATAGCACCCTGGTGAAGGCTGGATCAGTCCATTGTACACAGGTCCTTTTGCTTTCTGATATTTTGCCTTCAACTCCATGAGGCTATGCAATGAAGAGTTGCTCATCTCTTCAAATTTCTTGTCTCCTTAACAAAATATTTTTTTTAAATAGAAGCATTCTCAAATGCAGAACACAAAGTAGTAACAGCAAAATATGAGGTAAGTGCAATCAAATTAATAATAGAAGAGTTAATTGAAAACCAAATGGAAAAAAAATACTTTCCATAGCTATGAACAAGGCCATGAAGAAAAGCACAAAGTCTCTCTCTCTCTCTCTCTCTCTCTCTCTCTCTCTCTCTCTCTCTCTCTCACACACACACATACACACACACACACACACACACGTTATACATACATATTCATTCACTCATGCATATGTGTATGTTGTGTATTATATGTGTATATGTATGTATATGTATAGTATGTGTGTGGGTGACTATGTGGACATTCATGCACACAGAAGCACACACAATTATTATATAAAACATACAGTGTTAACAAGATAATGTAATAACACTATTTTAATATGCAATATTGAACTAGAGATATGGCTCAATGAATAAAGCAAAGATCACCTGCTTTAACTCTCTGGAACCCACTTGTAAAGAACTATAAAACCCTGTCCCAGGACTGTTCCTCTCTAAAAGAGCTGCAGGGACAAAAACAAGAGACTGAAGGAAAGGCTGTCCTGTGACCAGCCCAACTTGGAAGCCATCTCAAGGGGAGGCTTCAGGGCCTGACATTATTACCGATGCTATGATGTGTTTATAGATAGGAGCCTAGCATGGCTCTCCTCCGAGAGGCCCCACAGGCAGCTGACTGAGACAGATGCAGAAACATACACCCAACCATTAGACTGAAGTTGGGGATGCCTGAGGTTGAATTAGGGAAAGGGTCGAAGAAGCTGAGAAAGAGGGTAACCCCATAGTAAGATCAGCAGTTATCAAATAACCCAGAACCCTGGGATCACTCAAACACTGAGACACCAACCAGGTAGCCTAGAGGAGCTGGTTAGAAGCCCATGACACATATACAGTGGAGGGTTGCCTGGTCTGGCCTCAATGGGAGAAGAGCCCAACCCTTGAGAGACTTGAGGCTCCAGGGTGTAGGGAAGTCTGGCAGGAGGTGGTGGTGGGAATCCTCTTGGAGACATGGGGAGGAGGAATTGGATGGGGAACTGTAAGAAGGTAGACCTGGAAGGGATTAATGACTGGACTATAAGAAAATAAAAGTAATAATAATAATAAAAAAAAGAACTCTAGGCATGGTGGTGCACACTTTTAATCTCAGCACTGAGGAGGCAGAGGCAGGCGGATTTCTGAGTTCGAGGCTAGCCTGGTCTACAAAGTGAGTTCAAGGACAGCTAGGGCTATACAGAGAAACCCTGTCTCAGAAAAAAAAAAAAAAAAAAAAAGAACTATGTGATATACTCCTATTCAAAGGATTATCAACTATAGCACTTTCATGTCCCCACCTTCCAATTTTTAAGAGAAAATACCTTCAAGATCAACATCACATCTCAGTTAGCATTGTGGATAAAATTACTCATTTATACCCATATGGAACAGGAGAAAGATAAGTAATGGAACAGAAGAGAGAACATAGAACATGATTTCTTTGCTGATAGACACCATCCTCATGACAGATGACATAGAAACTGAAAAACAATTGTTTTCAACACATTGTATTAGGTCCAAACTTTGAAAACATTGAAAAGCAGGGAGTCGCATGTTCTTGGGATAGGCAATGTTTTCTAAGAATATAGAAATACTCTCAAAGACAAGAACTGAGTAACTCTTTTATGATGAGTTAGATAACACTGCAACTGAAAAATAGAAGTTTAAGAATGACTGAACACATGTAACAATCATCAGACAAAGCAGATCACACAATAGAAAAAAGGTGTATTTGAGCCTGTGATTTCTTTTTTACTTTCCAGTTTGACCAACAATTTATTGAAGATGTTATCTGCATTTCTTTTTTTTAAAGATATTTTCTTAATTACATTTCAAATGTTATCCCGAAAGTTCCTTCTACCCTCCCCCCACCCTGCTCCCCTACCCAGCCACACCAACTTCTTGGCCATTTTTCACTATTCCACCTCATTTTCTTAAGATTTGTAAAATGTAGATTCCTAAAGAAAAATCTCAGAAATATGATTCCTCTCCAACATGATTTTCTGCTGTATACCACCTTAAATTGTTCACTCTTATTTGATTAAAAGACTTTAAAAAATAGCCCATCAGAGCAAATTTGATATCTGTAAATCATATGAGGAGCTTCAAATGTACAACCAATTACAGCTCCAGAAATGGAATGCCCTCAGAGACAAAAGACTATTGGGAGCAGGCTGCCTTCATCAGTGTCATTATCTGAGATGCTGGATGCAAAGATTTTCATGTTGTTTACTCTTAGCTTTCCAACCTGAGTCTACACTGTCAATATGCAGAAACTATGTTATTCTACCTTAATGTAGTATGGTATTGAATGTTGGCTTAATTTATTATTCTTTAAAAGATACTCAAATTGTAGAATGCAATTCACTTTAAAGTGAGAGAAGTCTTCATAATTCTTATACTATCTCAACATCAACCACCTCTACTCTAGCCAACTTCATATCTTAGGACAGAAATTACCATGTGGATAAATATCCCACATCAGAGTTATAGCCAGGAGTCTCCTTCCTTTCTCATCACCTTTTTGGAAGTTATATCATCTAGGTGTCCCTTTTAAGACACAGTCCTGATAATTGTCCCAATGAACACATTTTCTTTTATGGTAGAGAATAGACTAGCCTATTCAAGATAAAAATAAACTATATTGCCCAAGACTAACCCATAAAATATAGTACTTCAGTATAAAGTACTTCATTTTAAACAATTCCAAAACTCTTTAGACCTAATGAAGACCCTCAGAGCACATTTTCATTTGCAGAATATAATTCAGGACATACTGAGTGCGAAGATGGGCTCTAGAAATGCTGAAACAATGAGGGATTTTCTGAGAGGATCACAGTTCAGTGGAGAGACAGACTTATGGCCAATACTATGCATTCAATTAGAGTAGTGCCTTGTGCCATCTGTTTGGAAGAATAATTTGGTTTCCTCTGCGGGGGACCTAGGCATGCCTGAATAGAAAAGATGCTCAGGCTGATTCCAATGTGTTTCCCTCAATGCTAGCATTTTGCATAAATATATCACAATATCACAGTGGAAAAACTGAATTGGATATAGTTTTTTGATATCATTCAGGAATCAATCACTGCCTTTACCTTAATCTTAATGTATGTATATTTATATACCTGCTTATGTGATTTATATGATCATATAATTATGTGTGCATACCGGTGTGAATGTGTGTGTGTGTGTGTGTGTGTGTGTATACTGCATACCACCGTGTGTGTGTGTGTGTGTGTGTGTGTGTGTGTGTGTGTGAATATATGTGTGTGGGCGCAAGTATTTCTATCTTGAATATTATTATGAGTGCTTGTGTAGGTATATGGGTGTGTGTATGAATCATCTGAAATACCCCCATGTGTTTTAGAACCCACCACAAGCTCTCAGAGGCATCTGCCATCATTTATAATTTGTAGAACAGATACCTAATAATATATATGGTTTGAACAGTTCAAAAATAACACTATCACCTATACAGCAAGATTCGATGAGTATTGGCTAAAAGCCCCATAATGCTGTACTTTTCTCTGCTATGAATAACTCCAGGGAAATGTCACTATTTCACCTTTGAGTCATCTGCAGATCACACCAAGTGCTTTACGGAAACCATATCCATGTATCATTTCTGTGTCTGCAGACAGCTGTGAGCTGCAGAGGAGAGTGTGGGCTGAGTTCCTTAATTGACAAAGCAGACATATATTTTTATTCTTTCATTGTAACAATAAATTCTCTCTACAAAGCCATGTATTATCCAAAATGCAGTTTTCTGGGTTCTGACCTGCCTTGTAAGAGAAAGGGATCTCCTTGGCAACACTGGAAGTGCACCTGTGGCCATAAGGTCAATCTCTCTGCTTATGCTCAGCATCATTTCCCATTCATTCAGTACCAGAATTTCCTGTAACTGATCAACTGAAGTCATGGAAGGATATTGACATAAGGACTTTGGACTTCCCGAAGACTACCCAGTCAGAATGCAAGTATTTTTAAACTGGAATTGTTCATAATGCAAGGAAAATCCTATTTTATTCACATGTCAGAATCATTTTGCTTTTAGCAAGGACCTGGCTCTCTAACATAACTAATTTAAATAAAATTTAAAGAAGTCATGGGTCTTTCTGTGTATGAGCTTGCCTGAGACAAATCAATCAACTGAGTGTGTGCTGACTACATAAGTTAGACAAAAACACATGCTACAATACTGTAATACATAAAAGGAGGAAAATGTTCTTGATCATGCAGATGACCATTTAAGAGTATCAGTGGAAAAATTAAACAGTCTGCCAATGGCAGCAACAAATTGTATAGACATTATTCATAGACATTCACTGGAAACATTACCTACTTGCACCAGAACTTTTAATAATTACCTCACTTAGACTACACCTTAACTTTTTAATCGCTGTTTTTGATTCCCACATATCTAAAAGTAGAAGACGCTTAAACTTCTTCCATGGAGCTGTGCAATCATGTTATTCAGACTTTTGGTTACTCGACAGTCAATCCATCTAATTGATTACCCAATTGAGTGCAGTACTGAGAAGAGAAGGAGATAATAATGATACAATCAAAACAACAGGTTTGAGCAGGAACCATCCTGTGGCAGGGGTTATGATCAACCCAGTAAGCCTGATACTGTCTTCAGGAAGGAAGGAAAAATAGTGCGGACTGATAAAGGTTTGAAAAAGTCCAGGAAGTTTCACCAAACTATATGATATGTATTTAGTTGTCTGTTTGCCTCTTTCTGTGTAAGAACAGTTTTACTCTGCAAACGGGCTAGATTTGACTTTTCTGTGTGACACATGTTGGCACCAAGCTCAAGTTCCTCATGAATCGGATTCTTGAGTGATTTGTGTGGGTTCCTCCATTCTTGGATTTATATGAACTAAATGTAAAGGACCTTATGAAACATTTTGATCACATTGTCCAGTGTTTAAAAGTTTTAAGGGACTGTAACACATTTTTGAGGAGCTTTTGTAAATAAAAACTTATAGAAATCTAGATTTCTTTCCACACAAATACTGCTCTTTGTTGTTATTTCATTTTAAATTTGATTCATCTATTATCTATAATCTATCTATCTATCTATCTATCTATCTATCTATCTATCTATCTATCACATGTCTATGTATCTATGTATCTATCATCTATATGTCTATGTATCTATGTATGTATCTATGTATCTATATCTATCTATCATCTATCATATGTCTGTCTGTCTATCTATCTATCTATCTATCTATCTATCTATCTATCTATCTATCTATCAATCATCTATCTACTGTGCATGTTAGGAGGTGCGTGCTCATCTGCTCACATGCAGAGGACAGAGGGCACTTTGTGAGAGGCTGTTCTCTCCTTACACCATGTGAGTTGCAGAGATCAAACTCAGGTAAACAGCTATGGCTGCAGGGCACCTTTACTCACAAAACAT
Source organism: Mus minutoides (assembly GCA_902729485.2). Taxonomy (NCBI): domain Eukaryota; kingdom Metazoa; phylum Chordata; class Mammalia; order Rodentia; family Muridae; genus Mus; species Mus minutoides. The sequence continues at coordinate 11,458 of LR753013.1, read as the reverse complement.
TTTCCTGGCCCCTCCATTATGATTTTAAAACAAACAAGGAGGACACGGGGTCACACGGGGCCTTCACGTAATCATTAAATTACACAGAGCAGATGGAAACTGTTTACAGGCAAATGTACATGCCGGTAAAGAGAAAACACAATAAAACAGCATGCAGTGAGACACTCAGACTGGCTTTTAAATGACTCATCCACATGTGATTACCAACAACAGCCACAAAAGTAAAACTTACCCCATTGACACAGGCTGGTACACTCTGGTTACTTAATTACTAATTATGATCACCCTCATCTCTTTTTTTCTGGTATTTTGTGTTCTTTTTTTGGACAGCCATATTGACATGTTCCTGTTTCTGAGTTTATAGGAACAAAGACATCTGAGTCACCTCTGAGAGTCACGTCATTACTGACTGGGTAACCAACCGGTGTGAGGGGTGGTACATTCTTAATTACACAATTTCTAAAGAGTGGCTTCTGGATTTCAGATTTGCTGACCCTTCAAATCATTCCCCAATATTCTTTCCTGTCAGTTCTCTTTGGTATGTTTTGAAATCCAGTAGGAGGTTTGCTTTTAAGCCACTGTAAAGAACAGCTTTAGTCCTTAGCTGCTGATAGGTCCATTCACACCTCTCATTATACTTCAGGTCCAGTCAGTCCTAACTCAGTATGCAGAATAGGGAATCTTTCACCCACCCACCTCCGCCTCCTGAAGTAACAGGCTGTGAATGCTCATCAGGATACATGCACAAAGGGCCTTGATCATTAATTGTAGTATTTATTACGTATGGAGGAACTGAAAGATACTCCTGGCAAAAGGCCTGCCAAGAAAATCAGAGGTTGCAGCCTGGGAATCCACCTCAGTTGATATGGAAATTAAAGTGCAGAGGCTCCTCAAAAGAGTCAAATTAAGACACTACAACTTTCAGTTTAGTAATTTTATGGGATACCCGGATATATAAATGAGTGAGTCTCAGATTTTCTCGCCTTCTTCTGGGGCCCTTCTCTTTTGTTGTTAGCATGTCTCATCCTCATCCAACTTCGATATGAAAGCTTTTATTTTATCTTATTGTATTCTATTTGTTATGATTTTTTTTCTCCTAGAAGAGCCTGTTCTTTTCTAATGAAAAACCCAGAAAGGATATAGATCTGGATGGTAGAGTAGAAGAGAAAGTGGGAGAAGTAGAGGGCAAAGAAAATGTCAGAACCTGCCTAATGCAGATGCAGACATTCACAGTCAACCAATCAGACTGAACCCAGGGACCCCAATGGAAGAGCTAGCAGAAGGAGGGACTGAAGGATATGAAGGGGATTAAAACCTCATAGGAAGGAGAATATCAACTAACTGGACCATCCAGAGCTCTCAGAGACTAATCCACCAACCAAAGAGTATATATAAAGGGATCTATGGCTCCAGATACATATGTAGCAGAAGATGGCTCTATCTGACAGCAGTGGGAGGGGAGGTCCTTGCTCCCGAGGAGGTTTGATGCCCTCCTACCCAGTGTAAGGGGTTGCTAGGGAAGTGAGGCAGAAGTGAGTGAGTGGGTGGAAGAGCACCCTCATAAAGTAGAAGGAGGAAGCAATGTGGGTATTGTGAAAGGGTAACTGGGAAGGGGGAAACCATTGGAAATATAAACAAATAAAATGCTTAATAAAAACGAAAAAAGAACAGGTTATTTTTTTTTTTTTTTGGATAAAAAAAAGGGGGGGGGAATTTCAAAATGAAAAAAAAAAAAAAAAAAAAAAAAGTAAAGGCCTAGAGAGCTGGTCCAGTAGATGGTTGCTTGCCATGCAAGGAAACTCTGCACCCAATTTCCACATAAAGTGATAGGCATGTTACACCCCCTTGTGATCCCAGAGATGCAGAGGAAGAGGCCAATGGATCTTCTCTGGCTTCTCTGGCCAGCCATCTTATCCCAATCTTTTAGACCCATGTGACAGTGAGACCTTGTATCATAAAACAAGGTAGATGACTCAGAAAAAGTGAAAGCAATGCTTGACCTCTGGTGTCCAAAACACATGTTTGCACGATTTTAGATTTATCGGCCCTTACATACAGCGGGAAAAGTGAAGGTTGAACTGCCATGTGACTCTGCTTTGCTACATCTAACCTTACAGCCAAAAGTTCTGCAAATCACCAGACCACAAAGACTCAGGAATGTCTTTGACATCCATGTTTCCTGTTGCACAATTTACAGTGTCCAAGTGGCAGATCCTGCCTAGGTGTTTGTCAAGGACAAATAGACAAAATATGTGTACCATTTGTTTGAAAATGAATATTTCTGTAGAGCTTCATGTTAAGTGAATAAAGCCAGGCACAAAAGGCAGATATTATATTTCCTCTTATGTGTTAGCCCTAAAACTCTTTATAGGTGCAGAAAAGAAAACCATATAAATGCAGACATAAATATGAATGTGTCCTTGTATATGTATGTGTATAAGTGACATGCATGTGGAAATGAGGATAAAAGATGGGAAGGGAGTAATAGGAGGATAGAAAAGCCATGGAGAATCAAGGGGAAATCAAGCTACATGAATATGGTCAAATTTCATGACCTATATGAAAGCATGGTCTTTATAAAATCCAGTGTTATAGACAATACATATTTGGCCATAAAAATAAATTGCAATTTTTAAGTTGGAAAGTTAGGGCATATTTTGTCCAATAAAGTACTTTTGATTAACCTAGTGTGTTAAATATCAAAAGTCACCAAAATGAACTAACGTGAAATAGAACATAAAGCTACATAGAGGTTAAAGCTACATTTGGGTGTATGTGACAAGTATGTAAAGTATGTGGACTGACTCTCTGAGGGTGAAGCCAGGCTGACTGTCCCACAAGCATCTAGACATTTGTTGTGGAATAGTATTGACATTGTTCTAAGAGCTCTTTCACAGTAGTGAAAACCTGGATGTGTGATGTCAATTTAATGGACACGTGGAGATATAGATCAGAACTGAGAGAGATGTAGAATTGTAATGCAGAGAATTTAAACACAGATAAGTTGGTTATATGATATGATATATGCTCACATATGCTGGCATTCATAAATTGACCCCTACCAGGGTTACTACCATCCTCTATGCAAATTCAGGAACACATGCCATAGGTCTCTCAAAGGCTATTGACACATAACTTGCTACAAGACTGTGCATTGACTTTTCTAATCCTCTCATGAAATTCTGAATGATGCTAAATAATTATGACCCAGTATGAATGTGTAGTTTCCATTCTAAATTCAAGGGAGAAACTCTTTACAGTTATTTATGGGATATTCAATTTTAATTTCTTTAGGGAGTATTTAGATAAAGGTAGCAAAGTGAGAATAATTAGTGTGTATAATAAACATTTAAAGTTTCTAAATTTCCTTAAATAGAACTTGAATTGTTCAGCTTTAGAGAGAATTATAATAACAACCCACTGTCTGCAAGAGAATGGGAATGCAAATAATATTTTAATAGATATTGGAATTAAATGAACTCATACAACCTAGTATCAGATAAACTGATATTAATGCATCATTGTATTCTTCCCCAACTTTTTATTTGTAACAAGAATTAAAGACTATGTAACTCTTACTTTCAATATCTATAAACAAATGTGTTAACCTAGCCAAGATTGCACATCTTATAAATCATGGGATAGCTGGAACATATTCATTGTCTTAATTCAATTTTCCTCACAGTCCCTATATTCAGTTTATCTATGGATTATATACATGGAAATTAAAATCTTTTCCATATGGCAGAATATATTGATTTATTAGTTTATATAAATAACACAGTTGCATGATCACCTGCATGCCACAGAGACAGAGGTAGTCCCAGGACAACTGTCTCAGGGATAAAGACATAGGTGTATAAAAGATGTCCCAGAAGAGGCATTAAGCATTGATAGAAAAAGCTAGTCCAGAGAATTTTGTTGTGAATGATCCCAGGAAATGTGTGTTTTCCATTGGTTTGATGGGATCTCAGATCCTTAGTGGGGATCTAGCCAAGCACTGTGTGTCCTGCTTACATGCACATAGCTCTGCCTGAAGTCTCTTCAACCTCTCCTCTTATTTCACCAGAAGTTGAGACTGTTGTAAAACAGATTTCAGTCTAACTAGGACATGCTGCAGAAACTCAAGTATTTATGGGGGTAGGTATTTTTCAGAGAGTGAAAATGCATGTATTTCATTGTGATTACTTAGGCATCTTGACTGGCCTTCAAATATTGTTTTACTGTGGTTGATCTGTATGTAAAATTTCCTGCATTGGCTCCTTGGTATAAGGTCATATGTTTTCAAAGTGTTAGCAGTGCTGTGGGATGTCGTTAAAACCTTCTTTGCTGTAGTCTTGCTTGAGGAATTAGACTATTGGAGATCAGTGGGGGGGGGGGTGAGGCCTACTCAGACTTTCTGACCAAGCTCTGCTTCCAGATCTAAGGAAATGAGAGTAATAAGCTGATTCACATATATTGTCCAGGACCTATCCTCAGCCAGACATTCCTCCATTGCAGACTCCAAGATACATCTCTATGCCTGTAAGTTGATTCCTGTCAGGCTTTTGGTACAGTGGTGAGAAACATAATTAATACATCCTGTTTTTCTAAAGCATATCAAACTTCTTTATTTCAGGATGAGGTGGTATAAAAGATAGAGGGAAAGGAATAGTGTTTTTGTTTGTTTGTTTGTTTGTTTGTTTTTATAAATAAAAGCTATGTGATAGACCACAACATATCTTGAAGTTGCTCCTTTGAGTCTAGTGTAAAATGAGAAATTAAGATCCAAACAATAGTGGTTACAAGCACTGGGTATTTTCCAGAGGACCATGGTTCAATTCACAGCACTCATAGGATAGTCTACAGCTATGTCCACTACCAGAGGTTGCAAATGGCCTGTTCTGGCCCTACAGGCACTGCTTGTATGTACTGCATAGATATGATATACATGCAGGCAAAGCACTATACACATTAAGGAAAAGTTTTAAACATCCAAGAAATAAAAATTAATGAATCGCCTCAGAAACTTTTAATCTGGTAATGCTTTTACATGTAATAGACCCAATGTCTATGTCTATTTTCTTTAAAAGAATGTTTGTACTCATGATCCTCCTGCCTCTGCCTCCTTCAGCAAATCCTACCGGCGTGCGCAACCACTAGGCAAATGGAATGATCTGGAGGTCATCATCCTGAGTGAAGTAACCCAATCACAAAAGAACTCACATAACATGTACTCACTGATGAGTGGATATTAGCCCAGAAACCTAGACTACCCAAGATACAATTTACTAAACACATGAAACTCAAGAAGAAGGAAGATCAAAATGTGGACATGTCACCCCTTCCTAGAATTAAGAACAAAGCACACATAGAAAGAGTTACAGAGATCATGTGTGAAGCTGAATCCAAAGGATGGACCCAATGACTGAGGCTGCCAGGGATCCATCCCACAGTCAGCCACCAATCATAGACACTATAGCATATGCCAGCAAGATAGTGCTGAAAGAGCCCGTATATAGCTGTCTCGTGGGAGACTATACCAATGCCTGGCAAACAGGGAGGTGGAAGCTCACAGTCAGCTATTAGATGGAACACAGGGTTCCCAAGGAAGGAGCTAGAGAAAGTACCCAAGGAGCTGAAGGGGTCTTCAACCCTATAGGTGGAAGAATAATATGAACTAACTAGTACCCCCTGAGCTCATGTCTCTAGTTGCATATATAGAAGAAGATGGCCTAGTTGGCCATCATTGGGAAGAGAGGCCCCTTGGTCATGCAGACTTTATATGCCCCAGTACAGGGGAACGCCAGGGCCAAGATGTGGGAGTGGGTGGGTAGGGGAGCAGAGCTGGGAGGGGGGAGGGTATAGGGAACTTTCTGGATAACACTTGAAATGTAAATGAAGAAAATATCTAATAAAAGTTGGGAAAAAATGTAAACTCAAAAAAAAAAGAATGTTTGTAAGTATAAAAATAAAGCAACTGAGTTCAATTTGAACATTTAAAATGTCAATAGTGTGTGCATAAACTCTTTGTTTTATATATATATATATATATATATATATATATATATATATATATATATATATATATACCACTAAATAATCATTATATTTAACAAGAATTTATTATAAGGTAAGGACGTAAGGACAGTCCTTCAGGCTTGGTCTTTGTTAAGATCTTTGCTAATATCAGAGTGGATAAAGATAAACAAACAATAAAAAAACACTGAAATCAAACCAAACTCAGTTTCAAACTGACCTTGACTTCTTAATGGTCTTGAGATTATTTTATGTAGTGTATATAAGATATAGGATTCTATACATATAATTTTAGTGAAATCTAACATTAAAGTACCTTTTGTGCACACTCCACTCGGCCATATTGTGAGAAACATAGAAACTGTATGCAGTATATTTAAAGATACCACATATGAAATGTAAATTCCAAGACTCAATATGATGGGTTAGCAACACCCAACAGTGTTTTTACCTGTCAGAGACACAAGGTCAAGCAGCTGGAGAGAGCCAAACTTTAATATGAGGAACTTGGAGGGCAGGATGAAAAGAAAGAAGGAACCTCTGTAGTGTGAACTGTGTAGTTTCTGGTCAGGCACAGTGCAGCAACCAAGAGGAAATGAAGAATGAATTATTATCCACACTATCTCATTCTTCCAAGCCCAAATGAGTAAAGTAAGTTATTGTCCTAAGCCTAAAGTCACCTTGGACTCCAGGGACAGTAAAATTTCATGGGGCAGACCACCCCCAGATGAGGCCAATTATCCATGAGGGTGACGGTGACTGCACCCTGGTCCAGAAGCAATCATTGCACAGGGACCAGATTGTTCTCTTAAAGCAAGCAATGACATGGATAATCATTTCTTCAGACCAGGGTCTGGACCAGAGTTTAGACAATGATCAAGATTGTGTAATTACCTCCTAGTGCTCAGTATTTTCTCTACCTAAGCCAATATCTCGTGTCAGTGAACCCACGATGAATTTGTGATAAATGAAACCCTTTCATTGTTTCTCTTCAAAATTAGTTGCTTTAATTGATATACTGGAAAAAGTAGCAATGACTAAGCTACTAAGGCTTCTGTCTTAAAACTCTTGTTACAAGAGGGAACAATTGGTACTTGGCTCAGTAGTGAGCAGAACTTCAGACCCACATTTAGCTGTACTCAAATGGCAGGCAATCATTTGAACACTGAGTCTATGGCAAACGAAGTTAGTCTCTGCTTTACGCTGTCTGCAGACACTCAGCAAAGGCCAAGTAATGGCCCAGCTATATGGGAAGCTTTTACTAAGACACAAGGGTTCCACACTGTGGTAAACAAAAGAGCTAAGGGATTCAAAGTGGAGCCCTCTTTGACGTGATCAATCATGCTTACCAGGTATGATATCTCTGGGATAGGTCTAGTGATTGCACACAGACTCATGTAGGAGATAAACAGCAGGGAGTTAGGAATGACCTCAGGAGCATCCCAATGCTGACATATATTTTGCTGCAAATAAACACTTTCTCCATCTCACAGGCAGACTTCTTGAAGCGTGAAACCTGGGTGAGCCATCAAAACACTAGCGTCCCAACCCCTATCTCAATCTTGATGAGCAGGGAATATTCATAGCCAGCTATGCCCTCTCTATGTGCACTCTGGTTGTCTGGTGAGCATCACAGAAAAAAAAAAAAAAAAAAAAAAAAAACAAGAGGCAACCAAAGAGCACAGACTATGCGAAGCAAATGTCCATGGCTGAGATGACTATTCGAAGCAAATGTCCATGGCTGAGATGACTATGCGAAGCAAATGTCCATGGCTGAGATGACTATGCTTAGCAAATGTCCATGGCTGAGATGACCATCGAGAAGACCTGGTGGCGTGAATGGACATTCTCCAATGTTATAGCGTTATCTCCTGTGAAGACAGGAAACCTTGCTTCTGGTTTATTATTGTTATTATCATTATAACTATCACAATTTGGGATTTGTTTCATTTCTTTCCAGAGACATGATTACTTGGAACTGAGTGGTTCAAATATACACATGTAGATTTTTTATAAATAAATAATTTTACCTCAATTTCATGACTAAGTAAAAAAAAAAAGAAAAATAAAAACTAACTGGCATTCTGTAAGTCAGGGTTTAATTGAGAAGAAAAAATTAAAAGAGTAGATGCTATCATATTTGAACAGGTTGTGTTAAAATATAGAAAATGAGGGTGCCATAAGTTGTGTTATACTTATTATTTTGAGTTTAAGAACCATGTTAATATTAGTATGAGGTTTATACACTGAGGCCACTCTCTTGTTCCACATCATTACTGTGTGCCTGTTGGAATACATGGACAGTACTAGATGCAGACTGATGCAAGTCCAATGCTAATTATGAGTTTGGGACAAGACATACTGAGAACAAATCCTTTTGAATTGGTTTTGTCTAAAAGATTTGAATTTAGTGGCTACTTTTCTGGTCATTTGAAGAGAGAATTCAGGATTGGTGGCATGGAAAGGATATATAGGATAACTTGTAAAGATGATTTGTAAAATGACTATGATCAAAATTGCTCAAAATAGTGACACTTTGTATATGAGATGTTTTAAAGAAAGGGTTATGATTTCTGAGCAGTATTAGGCTGTATATACAGTATAATGAAAACTGATATCCAAGTTGACATCCTGGGCATCCAAATCAGGGCTAACCAATTCCCTAACCTAAATTATCCAAATCTGATAGCTTAGAATGTTTGCAATGGATTCTTCTCCAAAGCCAGAAAAAAAAAAAAATGACAAAGGCCAGTTTGATATGTGGTACAGACTTTTGGTCCCAGTAAGAGGAAGGAAAAGGCATTTGTATATCTGTGAGTTCAAGGCATGTCTGCTCTACAGAAGGAGTCCTAGAACTGCCAGAACTATACAGTGAGATCCTTTCTAAAAAAAAAAAAAATACCAACCAACCAAAGGAACAAACAAACACAAATATCTCTTGTAAGATCCACCCTTTTGATGTATTCTGTCCAATCACTGTGAGGTATGTTTCCTTCCCAGTTATCCGTCCCCCTTTTTGGCATTTGTATTTAGAAATTATGAGAAATTTATTTTTAAAGAAATCTTAACATGAATTAAATAGGATTCAACATTTAAATTATTAGCTCAGTTCTAGATGTTAAGAGATTCAGAAAAAAACATGTGACTCTAAAATTAACATGTAAATAAATACTTTGATTTTACAGATTAACTTCAATTTTATTCACTATATGAACTACACAATAGATTTTAAATACAGAATTTGAGTTTCATATATATCTATTGTATCGTGGGTTTCCTAAATATTTATGTCCCTCCAAGGCTTATTAAAGTGATAAACAATTCCATATATGATAATTATTTTCTAACGCCAATGTACTTCACCCTTTCTGCCCTTTATTTGATTATTTGGTTTGAGATCAAATGCAAGCTTGTGCATAACTCCAAAGGCATTTATTTTGCAAAGTTGATCTTTAAATCTCTTTTGTAGTTGAATAGAAAATCTAATTAATGCCAGTTGTTGGAGGCTGTGACACCCCACAGGACTGATATTACTCCAGGATGTGGTAGGGGCACAAGAAAATGGAACTGTTGAACTACAGAGCTAGCCCTGGTCTGGTCCTTAGGTGCAGCCAGAGAGGCGCTGTTCATGGAAGTGACTCTGTTTGGCTTGCTATGCCATTTCTGTGTCCTTGGCTTGAAGGAAATGATTTCTTTCCATAAGGGGCAGAGGTGTCCTGTCTGCCTTTCGACTTACAGTATCTGAATCATGTTCTGCTTCAGTGTGCCAGAGACTTCCATTTTTAGCTTTGATGACTGGGAGAAGAATGTAGCCTTCTCAGATGACCATGACCTTTTAATAATTAATATTTTTCTCATATTGGCTCATTTCATCTACTCCCTCCTGTAGGTTCAGACTGCAAATTAGACAAAGACTTTTTATCTTGCACATAGGGAGGTCAATCTTCTGTAAGCGAATCCTTTAAACAAGAGTTGAATTAACCTTGAATCATATAGGCCATGCTGGAAACAGAATTGAATATTTCAGACATGTTTTTAAATGATAAAGTATCTTTACTCAATACACAGAACATAATGGATAGTATATGTGATGGAATCTTCTAAGCAATAATTAACTTTTTTGTAAGATAATCGAGTGTTAAATTTTATATGGTGAGTTACATGTCTCATCACCTGAGGTAGAAAGAGTTATTTTGACAAACTGAGGGCACATTCCATGATGACAGGGAAGTCACAGCAGCAGGTCTTTGAGATGACTGGTCACATTGCTTCTAAACTCAGGAAGGTGAGAATATTGGCTAATGGCCTCACTGTCTTTTTTTTTTTTCTTTTTTTTTCTTTTTTTTTTCTTCAGTCTGTGTCTCCACAGTGTCACCCACATTTAGACTAGGTACTGCAGGTGACCCAACCTATAAACTCCCTCAAAGCAATGTATTGAGGTGTGTCTCCTAGATGACTCTAGATTCTTTCAAGTGGATAATCAAGATGAACCCCCATAAAAACTTATTCTTAAGAAAGTTATTCACTAAGCAGCCATTGTACCTTTTCTCTCTAGCACTTTGGCTATTATTATTGTGACTAATCTGTTTTTGGAAGTTCTGTCATCAGAAGTGCCTGGCCTCTGAGCAACCTGGGACCCAATAAGGCTCTCTCACAAGTTCCTGCAGCAAAAGCCATCCCAGGCGGGAGAACTGTCCTCAGCCAGGGAGGGAGCACAAAGTACCCAGATGTCCCTTAACAGAGCAATGGATACATAAAATGTGGTACATTTACACAATCGAGAACTATTCTGCTATTTAAAAAAAATGAATTCATGAAATTCTTGGGCAAATGGATATATCTGGAGGATATAATCCTTAGTGAGGTAACCCAATCACAAAAGAAGTCATTGGATATGCGCTCACTGATAAATGGATATTAGCCCAGAAACTTAAAATACCCAAGATAAAATTTGCAAAACACAAGAAAATCAAGAAGAAAGACCAGCGCGTGGATACATCATTCTTCCTGTGAGTAGGAAACAAAATACCCATGAAAGGAGTTACAGAGACAAAGTTTAGAGCTAAAACAAAAGAATGGACCATCCAGAGACTACCCCACCAGGGGGGATCCATCCCATAATCATCAGTAAACTCAGACACTATTGCATAGGACAGCTAGTGCCTACTTAAGGGAACCTGATATAGCTGTCTCATACAGAAGTGGATGCTCATAATCATCTATATGATGGAACAGAGGGCCCACAATGGAGAAGCTAGAGATAGAACCCTAGGAGCTGAAGGGGTCTGCAACCCTAGAAGAGGAACAACAATATGAACTAACCAGAACCCCCAGAACATGTGTCTCTGGCTCTACATGTGGCGGAGGATGGCCTGGTCAGCCATCGTTGGGTGGAGAGGCCCCTTGGTGTTGTAATCTTTTTTTTTTTTTTTTATGGGTA
>LR752340.1:77360-92352 GCA_902729485.2 Mus minutoides | reverse complement strand
AAAAGTGAAGTTGTAGAGTAGATACCTCCCGTTGAGAAATCTTGAGCAGAGTACTGAAAAATAAAAACATAATTTTTCTAAATGACTGAGGGCCCGTGAGTAAACAGCAGGGGCTAAATCTGTGGAAGGGTTCGACTTATAATCGTTTCAGATGCTGTATTGTTTGTTGAATGTGGTTGTGTGTAATAATAAAAATCAGTCTCCCACCTTTGCCCTGGACCTGGCCCACACTCTGGCCCCTTCTAGGCTTTGCTCTGAGATCCGCTGCTGCCAGCTCCACTCCTGGCTTGCCTGGGAGTTGCTCTACTCCACTCTAGGCTTCTCTTTTGTTCCTCCTGTCTTAGCTTCATCAATCTGCTATCACCAGCCTGGGCGCTCTCTCTCTCTCTCTCTCTTTCCCTGTGCTTTGTGATGAAAACCACTCAGACAGCTTTATTACTTTAGAACTTGCCCAATAGCAAAATTGTTGGGCACAGAATCTCCTTATCAGCTAGCCTGTATCAGCTAGCCTCCTCTGACTTCCTTGGCTAACTGTCAGTGGTGGAGGCCTCTGGTTCTAGCTTCCCAGAGATCTAACATGATTGTTTAAGGATCCTCCTTCCAAAGCCTTCTCTTTTGTCCTGGGACCTGGAAGTCCCATCTGTCCCTTCTGCCCAGCAACTGTCTCCTGGCCTCCTTTATTGGCCAAATCAAAAACTAATTAGGGAACCAGACTTTAGTATCAGCACCTAACCCTACAATGCAAAATAATGAAAGACAGAAACTGACCTTGTCAATAATGAACACTGTTTCCAATAGTTTTCTTGATTCCAGCATGGTAGGCAAAAAAAAAAAAAAAAAAAAAAAAAAAAAAAAAAAAAAAAAAAAAAAAAAAAAAAAAAAAAAAAAAAAAAAAAAAAAAAAAAAAAAAAAAAAAAAAAAAAAAAAAAAAAAAAAAAAAAAAATCACCATCAGCATGGGTATATGCCAGGCCTACATTAAGTGCAGTGAGCTTTCTATTTATTTTGTGATCTCTAAACTTGTAATTTGTATTTTGATGAAGGTTTGGGGTATCTCGTGAAATTCAGAAGTCCTAAGTTTGGGGAATGTACAACTGAACAATCAGAAATTTCAGGAAGAAAATTCTTTCTACAAGGCTCACATGGTTCGTTACCCATGGACATGTAGACAGGAAATTTGAGTGAAGGTTTCATGCAGCAGAAAGTCCAAGTCTCCTTCCCAAGCTGCAGATACTACTGAGAACCTGCCCAGTTCTTGCTGCACTCTGCTGGTCTTTGTTACAAAGAATATCATCTTTTCTTTTTGGAGCTAACCTTCTTGCAAGGATTGCAATTATCTCCTGGTTTCCCCCAGATTGATCGAGGTGGGCACATTAAGTGTTGCCAGCTTGAGCAAAAATGATGATTTAAATATTCTAAGTTCAAGTGGGATCTTAGGGTTATCTCTCCATCCTACTATAGCAGTGGCTTGTTACTAATCCTATGACAGAGTAGAAGTTGTATTAGTACATCTCCACTGTTGTACCAAGAATCGCAGGCTGAATGCAGTTAAACAGACAAATTTATTGTGTAATAGAAGTGAGAAGTCTGTGAGCCAGGTAGAAGTGGAGCCATTATGCCTTTCAGAGTATAAAGGAGTGGCTTGTCAAAATAGATACATTATATTCTCAGCCCTAGGGACTTATCCCTGAAGAAGGTCAAAGAGTTACTCATCACACAATACGCAGTTATGAAATTCTAAATGTATTGATTACACAGGATCATATTTTACTTTTGCTTTCCGTGGGTGTTACGCTCCGACATAGTGTTGGTTCCAGTTCACCTTTGCCATTTGCTCTCTTTTACTCTCAACTCCATCTCCTTTCTAAATATGGGAATCTGGGTCACAGACTTATATAATGACTTATCCAGAGTTTTTCATAAATGTTAAAAGATAAGAGAAATCTCCAAAGAAGATCTTCCTTCATGGGGTCTCATTTTTGCATCATTTAGCTCTCTAATCCATCTGCCATCCCAACTATATTTCCTTACAATACATTTTGGCTTAGCTCATGTCAACAGGGTTAACTCTGCTAGGCCTTGCATTTCAATTGATTTATTTTTATTATATCTTTTTAAAGTAAGAAAACAATCTGTAATGATTTTCTAAGCTCAAACTCTTTCTATTTATAAGTATAGGTTAATGAAGTAGGATTGGGTATGGAAAAATATTTATAATTAAATGAATATCTGATAAACGTGTAATAATACAATTATTATAATTTAAATTAATTTTACCTGAAATAAACAAGCATAATTTCTCAGGAGATATCTGTTTTGCCCCATAAGTTAGTTTTTCTTCCCATGCAGCTCCAGCTAAGTAAGTAGAGTGCAGGTGCCTAATACCTCATTCATGAGGACTCCCCAGCCTCCAGCTTCGTTATTAAGAAAGGCATCACTTTGCTGTTTGTGCAATTCTAAGACCTATTCTCCTTCCGTTTCTAGCACTTGTTATCTCCCAAACTGCTCCCCAGAGCATTGCTAATGCCAAGGAGAAAGTAAGATGTGCCCTTAAAAAATGTAAACAAAACAAAGCAACACAAACCCGACAGCACTGAAACTTCCCTTAAACACAAACACCTAGCAACAAAGAAGGAATAGATACCATTAAGGAATGAAATTATAACAAAATAATTACAGGTTCAGGCTATTGACAATACAATCCCAATTTTCCTGTTTTTGTTTTTGTTTTTAATTTCTCTGTATCTTGTTCTATTTCCTACTCAGTGTTCTTTTTTAGCTGAATGTTTAAAATATGTTTTTGTAAAGAAAGATACCAATATTAAGTAAATAATGACTGCTAAATATAGAAATGGAAATCTTTATGATGTATACAGCATAAAACTGACTTAAGGTACTTTATGCCTTTTATTTTTAGTATTTATTTCACTTTGCTAAATTGTTTAATTGGTTATATTATTAGAATTTTTATTGAATGCATTTGCGTATCTCTATTCTCCTCCAAGATAATCTGTGAATTAACTCATCAATTAAATGAAATTAATTCAGTGCTGCATTTGAGCACTTATAAAAAAAGTTTTTCAACAACAACAAGCACCTATTATTAGCAAAATGTTATGGTAGTTACTCCTTTAATATGATGAGTATTGAATTGTTATTAAAGTCCTTGAGACTATGGTAAAATGAAACCAAGTACATAAATTAATAGTTAGCAAAATATGATTAGGTGTTTATATCACAGACTTGAAGAACTTCTGTTGAGTATTTTTTTAAGGTGGTTTTGACTGTTGTAGGACTAGAGAGCCAACTGCATTGCAAAAGGACAAGGTATGTTTGCGTGATCTATATTCAGGCAAAAGAGGTAAGTAAGAAAGGCCAGTTCTACTAAGTATGAACATCATACTCAGAAGCCAGAGTTGTGTGATGTATAACCTATGTAATGTAATGTATTAGGACCCACAAGTAGTATGTGTGTGATGGTGTGAGAGCATTAAAGTTGTGCTAAAAGTGATATCTTTAAAAAGTAGGCAATAGATGTATTATAATGAACCTTGAGCCCAGTAAAGCAATTTAAATTTTACTCTGTGGGCAGTAGGGAGGCATTAGAGGAAGCTAAGCAGGTGGATAAAATGACAAGATTTGCATTTGAAGTAGGTCATCTGAACACACTGAGGATGATGGAGCTGTGTAAAGGCAGCAATAGCTTATTTAAGAATTGTGATTTATATATAGAAGAGAAGGGTACCGATTACTAGAGTCCTAATGACTCAGAAAAAGTGAGGTATCTTCCAGTTCAGCAGAGGCTTTCTCTCCTGCTCCAAATGAGCTCTTACACTGAAGGTGGGGTGCTGGAACACTGCAGTCACAGTACACAGTCTGTAGCCTCCAGAACATTGTCTTGCAAATTCAAACAAGGAAATTCAAGAACAATGGAAACATGGTTTTTTGTTTTGTTATGTTTGTAATTTTTTATTAGATATTTTCTTAATTTACATTTCAAATGTTATCTCCTTTCCAGTTTTCCCTTCCAAAACCCCCTATCTCATCCCCCTGCCCTGCTCATCAACCCATCAACTCCTGCTTCCTGATGGGGCATTCCCCTATACTGGGGCATAGAACCTTCACAGGACCAAAGGCCTCTCCTCCCATTGATGACCCTAAGAGAACACAAATGCCAGCCCAGGCTACTATACCCAGAAAAACTCTCAATTACCATAGATGGAGAAACCAAAGTCTTTTGTGACAAGACTAAATTTACACAATACCTTACCACGATTACAGCCCTACAAAGGATAATAAAGGTAAAACTCCAACACAAGGAGGGAAACTATGCCCTAGAAAAAGCAAGAAATTACTCTTTCAACAAACCAAAAAGAAGATAGCTACATGAACAGAATCCCAATTCTAACAACAAAAATAACAGGAAGCAACAATTACTTTTCCTTAATATCTCTTATTATCAATGGACTCAATTCCCCAATTTAAAAAAAAAAAAAAAAGACTAATAGACTGATTACATAAGCAGGGCCCAACATTTTCTTGCCTACAGGAAATCTACCTCAGGGATAAAAATAGACACTACCTCAGAGTAAAAGGCTAGAAAAACAGGTAAAATCTACCAAGATGAACTCTCAGTTCTGAATATCTAGGCTCCAAATGCAAGGTCACCCACATTAATAAAAGAAACTTTCCTAAAGCTCAAAGCACACATTACATTGCACACAATAATAGTGGGAGACTTCAACACTCCATTCTCATTAATGGACAGATCATGGAAACAGAAACTAAACAGAACATGAGTTTTAAAACAAAGGTCAGTACTAGGAAAGAAGAAGGCTTTCTTTTACAAAAGCTATACCTTTAGTGCTTCAGTACATCTATGGATAGTGGTGTTTAGGTGATTAAAATCTCAAGATGATTGCATTCCCAACTGTAGATGGGTCATTACAGGAACATAATCACAACAGTATTAATTCATAAGAATAAGTTATCTTGTAGAATAGGCACCTATTCATATTGACCAATTCATATTCTTACCAAAGAATACTGACAAAAAAAAAATCAGAAGGTGGTTCTGGAATCAAAATACAGATTAAACACAAGAATATTAAATTTTGTCCAGCAGGAATAGTCACACCTGACTCCCTCTAATATAACTGGCTTTCCAAATGTGTAGGGGATCATACAGCCCTGGCTTCAGATCTATCGTCCATCTTCCAAAGGCATGGCTTTGTTTTCAGAACTGAAAATGTTCCTTATGCATGGTCTCTGATTTAGAGATGGCAAAATCTGTCACTCTGACATTTTCTTTCTCTTTCCATTGTTCCTTTATCATTTTTATAAATTTACACTTTTCTCTTCATTACCTTAATAATAAATCAATTCACAATCAAGTCCCCCAAAATTATTATCTACTTTGGCTCATTAAGCTGACTTCACATATCCCTATTACAAGAAATATAATACTATCTGCCAGATCACAATAGAAATCTTAGTGTGAAATATTGGGATAAAACACTATTGTAGCTGCCTGGATCCTTCCCTCTATGATCCTTAGAATTTCTTCACTGTGCTTTACTTTCTTTACTCTTTGCTTTACTCATTTCTTTTGATTTTTCTATTAATTAACTAAACAAACAGAAAATGGTTATGTATGAGTTACAATCAATACAAAGTCTTAAATATATTGGTCTAAAAAAGTAAGAAAGAAAAGAGAGAAAGAAAGAGAGAAAGAAAGAGAGAAAGAAAGACAGAAAGAAAGACAGAAAGAAAGAGAAAAAGAAAGAAAGAAAGAAAGAAAGAAAGAAAGAAAGAAAGAAAGAAAGAAAGAAAGAGGAGGGGAGGGAGGGAAAGAAGGAAGGAAGGAAGGAAGGAAGGAAGGAAGGAAGGAAGGAAGGAAGGAAGGAGAAAAGTGAAGGAAGAATAAAGAATGAAAGGAAAGCTGGGCATGGTGGCACATGCCTTTAATCCCAGCACTCAGGAGGCAGAGCCAAGCGGATTTCTGAGTTCGAGGCGAGCCTGGTCTACAAAGTGAGTTCCAGGACAGCCAGGGCTATACAGAGAAATCCTGTCTCAAAAAACAAACAAACAAACAAACAAACAAACAAAAAACCAAAAAACAAAAAACAAAACAACAAACAAACAAACAAAAACCCAAAACATTTAAAAAAAAATCCTGAATAAATTTAAAAATTATTGACCATCAGGCTATTGGTCAATAAGATGAAAACTTATCAGTCTTAATTTAAGTTCCATACAATGGAATTTCCAGTATGATAAATTATGCAAAATCATGTCTTTCCCATGAAAAAAAGAGAAAGAATGATTTTCATAATGGAATTTATAGCTTATTTAAGAATCTGTGTAATTGTTGTGTCCCAATCCTTACTGTAAAAATCCTTACTGAAGGCTACAGATATTTTACATATGAAAAGTGGGGTGTCTTTGAATTTGATGGAGTAAATTTAACTCAGGAATTAGGGAACCACACCTTTACAGTCACAAGAAAGTTTCACTGACTCAGTGTCTTGAGTCTTGTTTAGATATTTGAAGAACAAAGTCCAGATGCATCAAGAGAATTTTCTTAGAAGCTGGTTTAATTCAAAGTTCTGAGTGGGAGCTTAGGGAAGACTGAAAGAGCTATACACAAGATCAGGTCCTGAAAACAGGCACTTTTCACAGGGCTTATGGCAGAAATGGAGTGCACAGAGGGCAGTCTAGTTGATCTGTTCTCCAGGTGTTTAGGATCATCTTCTCATTTCTGTCCATTTTCCTACATATAGTTTCCAGGCAGGGGCACTGATCTAGAGAAAAAGAAAGAGAGAACCAGACCAACGTTATATGAACCACAGCCTCTGGCCAGGACAGAAACAAGGACTTTTCTAGCTTCTGTACACATACAAAATTTTTGAAGCCCTTGCCATGAAATGCTTGTTTGCTTGGTATCTCCTGTTCTTATCAATAATGCAAGAAGTTGTTCCCCAGTGCTGTGGTGCAATCACTTTACTGAGATACTGAATGGAGAATTAAAAATTATGATAATGATTTCTTGTGGAATAAAAGTTTTTGAATAATACATAAATGAAATTTGAATTCTGAGATAAATCTAACACCCACAACACCATCACAACTTAGGTATTGGAGGAATGTCTTATGAGTGAAAGAATAGAGATCCCAAACCTATCTTCTCAAGTACATGGAGAATGCAAGCTGAGAAAATATAAAAGGGGAGCTAAGAGAGAGTCTTGTCAGATGCTTGTGAACAAAGTTTTACAAAGAAAGGAAAGGAAAGAAAAAGAAAAGAAAGAGAAGACTGACAAGTACAATAAGAGAATCAAGTCTAAATAAAGAAGAGTGAGTTAAAAATATTATGAACATTCAGGCAGCAATATAAATACTTTCCCATAATAACCTCTCCATAACAACAGCTAAAGAAGCCATGAATATAACACAAATGAAATATTTTGCAAATTTTTAATTGAAAAAAGATCTGTAATTTCCATTCCCCCTTTAAGCTAAAGTGAAAGTTATCGGTGGGGGGGGGGGATCTTTCTATTCTGTTATGGAGAGAAATACAAGGCATAGAATGGATGACTGAAAGGAGCTCACTTTACCTGGCCTCTTCAATTGTCCCGTATGTATGTGCAAGGAGTTGCTTTGAAATGGTGAGGTGGAGAACTACAGAAGACAATGTTGGAGACTTTGAGGCAAGGTCAGGATGAGCAGTGACAGTGGTTATTCTACCCCAGGACTGGATCTTTGAACTTCCTGGAGACTTTGAAAAATGATCCAGCAGGCACAGTATCAATCCTGAAACTTGAAGTCTCAGTCTGAGGAAGGACTCTCGAAACTCAAGTTTATGTCTACACAGAGACAACATAGTATTTTATGAGTTAGTAGAATAAAACCATTCTCCATTGGCAAAATCCTGGACAGCACTGAGCAATGTCTTCTTCTGTGTATTCCTTTTATCAAGGCATGTAGTTCTGTTGGTGCTCCTGTCCGCATGTCCTCACATTCACCATGATGGCATGTGTGCCATACATGATTCTTACCTTAAAGTTATTGTTTTGTCATTCTTGGTAGACTAGTGATCATGCCTTAATATTTACCAACAGGGATATTTGCAAGTCTAAAAGGATTCTTTCTTTATAGGAATCTTATGTCCCCTCCTTACTTACTCACTGAATGCTTCAAAGTTTCACTCAGGAGAGGAGTAAGAGGATTATTCTTTTCTTTTTCTTCTCTTTCTTCTCTCTCTCTCTTTCTTTCTTTCTTTCTTTCTTTTCTTTCTTTCTTTCTTTCTTTCTTTCTTTCTTTCTTTCTATTTTTATTTATTTATTTATTTATTTATTTATTTATTTATTTATTTATTTTTTGGTTTTTCGAGACAGGGTTTCTCTGTGTAGCCCTGGCTGTCCTGGAACTTACTCTGTAGACCAGGCTGGCCTTGAACTCAGAAATCCGCCTGCCTCTGCCTCCTGAGTGCTGGGATTAAAGGCGTGCACCACAACGCCTAGCTTATTTTTTCTTTTTGTGATACTGTTTTTGTTTTTGTTTTTGTTTTTTTTGTTTTTTTTAGATAGATCAATCTTTGAATTTGTGAGGTCTCTACCTCTATAGACAAGTAGGATTTGTAGCATTGAGAGTATTACATACACCACATATTACTGGACACAGTATATTATTTTAATGTTAGTCTCTGAAAATAATACTGAATCTAAAGACCAATTTATATAAAGATAACTGGGTTAGCATTTTATCATCTAACTCATAAAATACTGCTTTCTTCACATTCCTAAATATTGTAAGTTATCACTTAAGTCCTGCTTTACAAATTCAGCACATAGTATTTCTATATAACATCTTTTTGAATGAAGGAAGAATAGATATGCAAAAAAAAAAAAAAAAAAAAAAAAAAAAAAAAAAAAAAAAAAAAGGAACTAGCCTTGAGAGAAGCTAAAGCAAGTTCACATTAGTACATGGGTGTGATATGGGTGTGATGTTTTAAATAGGTGTAACCTCCATATACTCCTGTGTTTCAATGCTTGGCCCATGGTGAGTGGCACTATTACAAGCTGTGGCCTTGTTGAAGTAGGCATGGTCTTGTTGGAGAAATTGTGTCATTGTGGGGGCAGCTTTTAAGGTCTCCTATGCTCAAGTTACACTCAGTGGGGCATGACATCTCCTTAGGCTGCCTGTGGATCAAGATGAAGAATTCTCCTCAGTCTGCCTGCATGCTATCATGCTTCCCACAATGATGATAATGAACTGAACTTCTGAAACTGTAAGCTAGCATAAGTTAAATGTTTTCCTATATAAGAGTTGCTGTGGTCATGGTATCTCATCAAAGCAAGGGAACCATAATTAACCATGATACATCACATGGCCATTTTAAAATTGTTTAGCAATGAAACGATTTTTTTCCCTCCCTGGTAATCTCTATGATTCAGACCTATAAAAGGCCCAGCTCTTCTCTTGGCAGCTTCTCAGTTCTCTTTTGGAATTAGTAATGATGATGTCAGCAAGGAAGCATCTGGTATCCTGTGTTCAGACTGGATCCATTCTCAGCCAATTAGAAATGCTCCCATTTGACAACACCTGTGATCTGGTCACATGCTCAGCATGGCTGCAGCAACAGGAGCTATATTCCTTCAGCTTCAGATTCCACCAGGGAAGTTCCAACTGGACAAACCACATGGGTGATAAAAATAGACTCAGTTAGACATTGTTCTTAGCAATTGCCCACTCTTGTTTCAGTTGTGCTTTTGTATGTACCAGGCATTTCCACAAAATGTAAACCTCAAATAAATATATATGCCTTGGAAAAACAACAACAACAAACAAACAAAGCCCATACTCTCACACAAATCTCTCTGTATACCCTCAAACAGGGACTTGCTCTTGTTCTGTTCTTTACTAGTTATCAATCTCC
Source organism: Mus minutoides (assembly GCA_902729485.2). Classification (NCBI taxonomy): domain Eukaryota; kingdom Metazoa; phylum Chordata; class Mammalia; order Rodentia; family Muridae; genus Mus; species Mus minutoides. Next base: position 82,419 of record LR752340.1, on the reverse strand, counting down.
TGTTGAATTGAATGTAAAGAATTCCTATCAGTTGTTTTTCTGTATAAGTAAGTACTTTTGTACATTCATATCATTCCCTAAATAGGAGTAGCCATGCATATTCCAAACATGAATAAAAAAAAATCATAGAAATAAAATATGTATGCCAAGAGTTTACAAATATGTATAAAGCAAATATACACTACCCCAGCAAGAGAGGCAACTGTTTTGCTTGTTGGCTCAGAGAAGCCCTTTTCAAAATGCCATTTTCTCACATTTGGAACACTGGTCCTGGAGGCTTCCATGCTGTAGTGTTAAGCACTGTGCTTCATCTTGAGATGGCACTAGCACTAACGAACCTTGGAAGCCCATGATGTGTGACTTATGATTCTGTCTCACTTAATAGTATACTTCACCAACCTTAAATAGGCTTTTTTGGCAAGACATGATTATCTGTAGACCATCCCCAAGACTCTTCTTCAAAGACTAGTAGCCATTAATTCAGGATGCTGGTAGTCTCCAAAGCACTGCTCAACTCCAAATGAGCTGCAATGTCTAAACAAACAGCATGGCACCAGCAGTTTGCTTGAGATTTCCAGTACCACCTGAATGCCTCGTTTAAGCCCAGTGACATCCTGTGGAAAACTATCAAGTGAATCTGTAGGTTAGCACTTGAAAAAACGTAGGGAAAACAGATAGCAGCTGAGTCAGTCTTAACAAAGCGCCTAATGACCAGACTCCCTCTGGCTCACCTTGTTAAGCATCTGCTGGTGGCCCACAAAGAATGAGTTTGAGGCTCAGCTGACATAATAAGCAGAACAAACACATGAAGATTCAAAAAACACAGAAGGGAACTTGCTGACTGGGGAGACTGATCTAGTGTCTGGCCACCTGTTGGCTAACATAGCTCTCCTGGCACCACCCACTCAGCAGATACAGATAGAAAAGTATGTTTATGTGTGTGCATGAGCAAGTGTGTGCATGTATGTGCACACACACACACACACACACACACACACACACACACACACACGTGTGTGTGTTCATTCGAGAGCAGCTAGGTTCAATCAATCAGCAATGTTGCTTTGCCACAGACTTTAGGATCATTTCTGTTTTTAAAATAAAGTCAAGCTATAGTTAACAGCATTTCTACAGTACCTGGGCTGCAGATTTAAGATGCTAAGTAGATTGGCTTTTTAATTATGATGCTAGCAGGAGGCCAGAAGTGTTGGTCTACCCTTTGCAGGGGATCACTGAAGCTGCCAGTGAACTTAACCTAACAAGTCCAGCAAAAGCCAGATTCTAGGGTCTACAACTCATTCCATGGTGACTCAGTACATGTTCTGTTTAGTAAAACAGGAATAATTAGGTCTTTTCTCACAGCCTTAGACTTGCCCCTGCTTTGAAATAAATAAAAATAAAACAATAGTACATGCAAGATGCTTTTAGGCTCTCCTTGAAATTTATTTAGGTCTCTGATTCATGTAGGTCTTCCAGGTTGGAGGCTAATACTGAGCCCAAGAGAGGCACAGGAACTCTGGGAGTGAGATCTTCACCACAAAGGAAGAAAGCCTTGGTCACCTTAGCCCTGACTCATATTCAAATCCCTTTGAAGTGTCAGTGAAATTTTTATTCTTGAACAGAATGCTGATCATGAGTTCAGCTAAATAACCAGCTGACCTTATTCCACAACTCCTTCTCCTGTCTCTTCCCACACTTCCCTGCAAATTTCTATTCTGATGCTTTAGTGCCAATTGAATATTTCCCCTCAGCTGCTCTTACACCTCCCTAGAATAGCTTTCCTTTATTCCTGTTAGGGTGCTAAAAGCACTCATAACCTTCTAGGGCAAATACAAAGTAGAACCCAGTAAGGATAAAGTTAAAACAACACAACACAAAACAACACAACACAACACAACACAACACAGCACAACAGAACAGAAAAGAAACAACAGCAAAGAGCACTGGTTTCTCTTCCTGCTGGTGCCTTCCTGGCTGTGATAACTTGTTTCTTCTGCATAGTTAGAGCAACACCTGCTTCTGCACAAGTTATAAAGTCTCACCAAATTCACTTCGCATATTCTATTTGTCTCATGTTGCAGACAGAATCTCACTATTTGGCCAGGCTGATCTCAAACTGGAGAGCCCCTTGCTTCAGCATCTGAAGTGCAGGGATTGTTGCTGGGGACCCACCATACCCAACAGTCGGAGAAAGCTATTATGTAAATAACCTTTCCACAGAGCAACATTTTTTAGAGTTGTTTAGAGATAAATGAATGGACGGCTTTGATAAATAAATTACATAGTAGACTTGGAAAGAACACTGGGGTTTTTCCTTTTCCTTTATTTTAGTGACATGGAAACTGGAATGAGATTTTAATTAAGTGGCTTAATTAAAGTCATACTCCAGGAGGATGAGTAAGTAGCCATGCAATCCATTTTGACTGCCAATCTCTTTATATCCTCTTTTTTAAAAAAATAGGGGAATTTCTTTATTGTACTGGAAGGTGGGCTGGTTGGCCTTGGAATCAAGATGCAGACAACATCAACATACTAAATGACTGCAAAGTGCGATAAAAACTAAATGCATTTTTAGATAGACTAGATTTTAATTCTGCCTCTTAATATTATGTATGACTATGGAGTATTTATTTAGGGATTCTCTACTTCTATGTCATCATGTGTACAAAAGTATAAAATTCACTGCCCAAGAAAATTGGAAGTTGACCTATCTGTGTAGAGGTGACTCTTACAATCCTATTACTATTCTAGAAACAAGTCACAATAATTCCCATGTGATTTCCCTTCCTATTTCTTCATAAGCACATTTAACCCATTTCTTCTGTCATCACAGACTTTACAGAAGTTATATTGCACATTTTCTCAGTTGTAAGAGTTTTAAAATTACAATAAGCATTGTTTTATTTTTTATAAATTCATAATTTATTACCCAGGTTTGAATCACAACTCAGTTATAAAATCACAGAGTGAAATTTCTGATCATGTTTGCTATATACAATACCTTTTCCTCTTTCAGAAAAATTTCAAGTAATATTACAGCTTGTCACCAATTTTTTAGACACTTAAACTATGAACTGAATTTTTTGTATGAAAATCCTATTTTAATCCAACCCATATTTAATCTAAATGTTCCCAGTTAATCTATTAGTTTTTTTTTTTTTTAATTTTATTGCAGGATATATATATATATATATATATATATATATATATATATATATATATATATATATATCCTGCAATAAAATTAAAAAAATAATCCAGGATAATATATATATTCAATATAGACATCAATAATTATGGGTTTATAGTAATGACTAAGTAATTTTTACCTTATGAAATAATATTTCTCTAAGAAATTTATATTTTATATTTTGCGTTAAAGTTATACATTTTTTAATAATAATAAATAAATCTTAGCCCATATACAGAAGAAAATGAATTTGTCCTTTCTCGAGGACTGTAAGAGTCAGCTCTACACAGATAGGTCAACTTCCAATGGGCTTGGGCAGTGAATTTTATTCTTTTCTACACATGATGACATAGAAGTAGAGAATCACTAAATAATATTTTATCAGGAAAGATCATTCAAATTTGTTACTAGAGTACCCCCCCCCAAGAGACTAATTGGATACCTTACAGATCTGCATACTCTTCACTTAAAGACCATGGTTAATAATTTTTGAATAACATATTCTCTGATTAGTAATATTCAGAAATGTGAACTATGGTGTTCTCTCACAACTTCTGAATCATCACGGAAACTTCTACATTTCTCACTTATTCTTGCTGAGAATTTTGTTTATGATTAAATAAAAACTTCTCATTTAGTATTATAGGGAAAATATGGGATGTGACTTGTATTTCCCACCTTTGTCTGCTCCAATGCCTCTCCTAATGGAGAGAAAAGTGTGCCTTGGGCTTGCTAGAATCCCAGCTGAATGATGGGATGCAGTGTATATTTCTATCACACATACCTTCCTAAAACTAAATTTAACCAATTTGAATTTGTTTCTGATTAGGCCAGGAGCCCTGGGATGTGAAGGTTACAGGGAGTGACTTCTATAACTTGGATTATCATCTGTATTGCCTCACATAATTCTTTTTAAATTAACAGTTTGAGGTTTTTGTGTAATTTTAATTTAGAGGAAGTGTGATTCTGTATATCAAGGTACAAATTAATTCATGACTGCTAAGACATTCTCTTTTACAAATTCAAAATATTATTTTAATGAAATTGGAAGAAAATTGCCAGTAGGAAAACAATGAGTCATCATTTCTTTGTCCTTATACATTTTTCTTACCCCTTCCCTGTCATGTGATCATTTGATGGATTATCTAAAAACAAGAAGAAAAAAAAAAAAAAAAAACAAGAACAGGAAAGAATATTCTACTTGGACTAAGGGACTTTAAGTAACAATATCTACAACTTCTGTATCACAATTATTTGAACAAGTGAAAAGTATTCGCTGCTAATGAAAACATTTGTGATATTAGCATGCTTCCTTGCCTATGTGGAGCCCTGTAAAATTATTATTTGGTAAAAATTAATGCTAATGGAATGCTAATTTTCACTCCTACCAGACCCATTTATAGCTCAAAGTTTAAGGATTTTTAGAAAGAAGCAACATCTAACATCTTGTCAGTGCTTTCAATGCATGTATATAACTTCTGTAAGCATTGTTTCCCAACAAGGCTACTTCACACCTTTCTGAAGTTCAAGGCCAGCCTGGCAGCCTCTCCCTAGGTGGTGTAGCCAAGGATTGAATGTCAGAGATGTTGTAACCATGGGTGAAATATCAAAAAGGTTTTGCCTCTTTCTTAGATTTCAGTTGTTAACTTTTAAAGAACTTTGACATATTATGGTTGCTGATTGGTGCACCAAGCCATGCCTCATTTGCATGTGGCCCATTCATTGGTGCCACAAGCCACAGCCATTAGCATATTTTCCCTACATTGGTACTACAAGCAGTGCCTCATTAGCATATTTTCCCTTCGGGAGGGGCTACTGCCTCAGGAGGCCTGAGGAGAGAGCTGCGCATGCGCACTAGGCTCTCCTCCC
>LR752340.1:4362-77260 GCA_902729485.2 Mus minutoides | reverse complement strand
CGGCCTTCCGGGAGCCGCACGGCCTTCCAGGAGCTCGGGCGGCTTCGCCGCGGTTGGGGCTCGGGAGGCTTTCGCCGCTTGCCTCGGTCGGCAGGGCTCGGGGATCCCTGGAGGCAGAGCCTCTCGGAGCCCGGGGCTTCTCGGAGGCGTTCGCTGGGGAGGCCCAGGTGCAGCTTCCTACATATGGAGACTCTGATTCTTGACTAAGAAGTAGAAGGAATAAAAGCTCAGCAAGATCAGTCATATTTAATAGTGTGAATAGCCTGACTGTATCCCAGAAGTAAGGGTTCTTGCTCCTTATAATCTTCTTATTCCTGTTTCCTGAGCTAGGTTCCTACATGGTAAAGGACATCACAATTCCTACTGTATTTATTTCCCCAGACTACTTAACAATTGATGTGATATTGAATGTAATAAATAGGTGTCTAAACAATCTTTTTTACAATGGAAAGAGAGTAAGTCTTGCCAAGATTTAAAGGCCAAACTGAATGTTCTTCTAATGTTCTTGCACAAAGCTCGCATACTTTTAGTTCAGATGCTTTTTTGATTGTAATGATTGGTACTGATGTTGTTGGGCTCATATTAGTTGACAGATGAGGATTTTAGCCTTCACATAATTAAATGTATGCACTTTGGCTTTTGATCTTGTTTGCCACATCCACCCAGCTTTAAATTTGTAGGGATTAATTATTGTTTGTTTGTTTTTAATCATAAAAATAATGAAAATATATGTTATGGAAGTTGGAATTTAACCAAATCAAAGTTTTATAAAAGTTCATTTAAATGGATCACTCTGTTTCCAGATAGTGAGGAGAGATGGTGAGAGAACATGGGAGGAATTGGGGGTGGGGAGAGGAATGGGTTACACTGATGCAAATACATTCTACTCATGCATGAAATTACCAGTACAAATCTAAATTCCATAGAATCACAGATTTAGAAATACAAACAACTCAAAAAAGAAGAGAAAATTTTGTTACTTTGAGTTCACATAAAAGGGCTTAGTAACCCTTTGAAAACTATGTTATTGATTTTGTTTTTCTTAAAACTACAAGGTGATCCTGATGTAAACCATTAATTAAGCTGTTACTCACATAATCAGTTTGGAGGAACTGCTATTTCTGGTGATATTGAACTCTACCAAACATCTTGAGGAGTACCCGGATAATACATAAAAATCTGCCCTCGTCTTGCGAAGATCATATGCCCCAGTACAGGGGAATGCCAGGGCCAGGCAGCAGGAGTGGGTGGGTTGGGGAGCATGGCAGGGGGAGGGTATAGGGGACTTTTGGGATAGCATTTGAAATGTAAGTAAAAAAAATTTCTAATTAAAAAAAAAGCATAGAGTTAATAAAAAGAAATCTGGGACAAACTTTGGGCCACCCCTGCAACATGAGCAACAACAGGATTTAATATACATACGTGCCATATTTATTTATGTATGAATTTTAATTAACAATAGAATGGCAAAAGATGCAAGTCACAAAATGATTCCCCGATTATGTTCTTGTGAAACATATTAAAGGAAGATATAGTGGGGCAGCCCACAATCACAAATACTTAGGAATAAGTGTCAAAGACATCACTTGAGCAACCAGCCTGGACAGCATAACCAGAGGGAGAGTGACAAGGTATTGGATGGAGGAGAATGAGAGAGCAGTGAAAGAAAGAAAGAGGGAGAGGGAGGGAGGGAGGGTGGGAGGGAGGAAGGAAGGAAGGGAAGGAGGGAGGGTGGGAGGGGATGAGAGAGAGAGAGAGAATAAATAAGAAAAAGAGTTTTACAAGTATGTCTCTATATAAACAAGAAGTATTGAAGGAGTGATTAACTCAAGAGATGTGATAGAAGGGATGGAATAAGACATTTGTCAAAGGAGCAGGGCAACGGAAATAAAATCAACCATTGCTTGATATATTTTACATTGCTTTAACAATTACAGATAATAGAAAGATCACTCATAAATTAAAATAGTGACACAAAGCATAATCAGCTTAGCAAAAATTGTTTTACTTTGGAGTAAATTAAGACAGTAGGGTATCTAACTTCATTTTATCATTATAAGTACTTTAGAAAATTTAAGAAGAATCATAATGTTTTAATTTTTACGTAAAAAAAAATCAAACAAACATGGCAACAAGAAGAACAAATCAGGAGTCAGTACCTTGTCTTTCCTTATGCATCGGATTTCTTTATAAAGAGTAAAAGGCACAGAGAAGTGAACAGAGAAGTCATGCATGTTCCAATATACACTTGCACACACATACACAAATGAGCACAGATGTATGCCTGCAGGGCACACTGTCCTTCACACACATGAATACACATGGGCACACATACATGTGAGACACATAGACATTTACAAATGAACTCATGTACATTTTTAATAAATAAAAACTCAGTAATAAATCACAAGGGCTTGTTTTCTACTGAGATCTCCTATTGGCTTAGTGGACAAAGGCTGGAAAGTCCAGTTTGTTTGTGCTTATAGTCAAGGTTTAGGATATGATTTATTTTGTATAAGACAATGCATGTTTTGTGAGTGCAGGGTATTTTATGACCATGTCAGCATTTTTTTATATTTCATTTCTCCTAAAAGCTGAACTGCCAATCAGTTCAGTCTTTTGTAAGGTATAGCTTCATATCTTATTTTAAATCAAAATAATTTTTCTTAGCTATTCCTTTCAGAGAAGAAAGTATAGTAATCTTAGAAAAGTGTCATTTTAATAAGTATTTCATATTTCAAAGTCTATGCTTTAAATATCTAAAATTTTATGTAATTCTAAGTTTAAAATTATTCATATCTTAAATTGGATGTGTTAATATGTATTAAACACAAGACTTTAGAAAGTAGTTATCAGTTAATAAAAGAATGCATCATACTGAGAGGAGTACAGAAAGTCTGATAGCTTAAGACATTGACTAATTTGGTCTTGTTCCAGGAACAATTTGCAATCTTCCTGACAGTGAAGAGGAATAACAGCATTAACACAACCATAGAAGCAATTAAAAACCAGCCCGTTCATAGTTATGAGAACTCAATTGCTTATTTAAGAAGAAAATAGGAAAATGGAACAACACTTAATAATTATTTGGCATGTTTCAAAAGGATTTGGTACAACTTGTAACATAAGCCTAAGAAAAGTGACTTTCATTTTGTAAATAAAGAAATAAAATATAGAAAACATATTCAAAACATGCCTTCCATGGTAGCTCATTCACAGCCAGTTTCATCATCCCCATTGATTATGAACTTGAAGAGGTTTCTGGATGTGAGTTAATGCCATGTATATGATGGGATACATTTTTAATTTCTTAAAAACTTACCTGAGATAATGAAAAATGGGCAAGCAACAGTATATATTAATATACTTCACTGCTCTGCCTAATCATAAAATGAAAGATACAGTTTCATGTTTACCATAGATGGGTAACAAGTTAAATTTCATTGATCACCCAAGTTTTTTCTACTACTTATGACTAATATAATGTATGTGTATTTCTCTGTGTGTGGGTGTGCATACAAGTTTGAAAGTTTGAGGTTTTTCATAATCATGATAGCAATGTAAATGATCATAAGGGTGTTCATAGGTAAACACAGTTCTTTCAGAGAGTAGACTTAAAAAATTGAAGCAGCCTACATTCTGGTGTGGTCCAAAATAGCCAATGATGTTTTTTCCTGTTATATATATATATGTGTATATATATATATATATATATATATATATATATATATATATATATATATATTACATTCCTATTGCACTTTCCCTCCCTTTCCTCCCCATTCTCTATCCCTTACCTCCCCTTTCCACTGGATGAATGCCCACTCATCTTCCGTTGTTATAGAACAGACCATCCAGAGATATCAACCAAACATGTATCAACAATCTACAGTAAGACCAGGCACATGTTATTGGATCAAGGCTGGATGAGGCAACCAGGTAAGAGGAAAGCATCCCAAAGGCAGGGAAAAGAATCAGAGAGAGTACCCTGCTCCCATTATTAGGAATTCCAATAGAAGTCTGAGCTGTACAACCATAACACATAAACAGAGGTCTTAGGTCAGTCCAGTACAAGCACACTGATATCTGTGAGCCCACTTGAGTCCCAGTCAGTTGATTCTGTAGACTATTTATGTGGTGCCCTCCTCCAATCATTCTTCCCCCCACCCGCTCCACAGGGCTCCTTGAACGCTTCCTAATGTCTGTCTGTGGGACTCTGCATTTGCTCCCATCAGTTCCTGGATGAAGTATCTCTGGCCTCTTTCATGAGAATTATGCTAAGCTCCAGTTCCAGCCTATCCTGTAGGCATGACAAACTGTAGATCAGAGGTTTTGTGGCTGGGTTGGTGTCCTAGTCCCTCCCCTTGAGTCATTGCCTCCTTGCAGAGGATGGCTGGTTCAGTCTCCCTATGACCATTCCTATGAGTCTTCACTGCTGTCATGCTCATAGATTCACTAGAGTTCCTATTGCAATAGGTTTCTACCATGTCCAAAAATGCACCCCTAAATCCAGCCATCTTCCTCATTTTTATCTCTCTTTTTATTTCCCCCGCATCTAATCACTCCTCTTCCCACTCAAGAAATTTCTTCTATTTCCCTTTCCCAGGAAGATCTTAAGCCCCCTTCATTTCATAGACTGTCTGTGTTTGTGGATTGTAACATGATTATTCTTTACTTTACAGCTAATATCCATTTATAAATGAGTACATACTATGCTTGTCCTTTTGGATGTTTTTTATCTCACACAGGGTGATTTTTTTTTTGTAGTTCCCCCCATTTACCAGAAAATTTCATGATGTCATTTTATTTTAATAAAGTAATTATACATTGTGTAAATGTATTACTTTTTTTAAATAAATATTCATTATTTGGTCAAGGAACATCAAACTTGTTTCCAGTTTCTGGCTATTATGAATAAAGCTGCTATGAATATAGTTGAGCGAGTGTCCTTGGGTAGGATGTACCTGTTCTTTGTGTATATATACCTAGGAGTAATATAGATTTGTCTTGAGGTAGATTGATTCCCAATTTTCTGAGAAACTGTCATATTGATTTTCAAATTGGCTGTACAAGGTTACACTCTTACCAGCAAGAGTTGTCAATTGTGTTTTTTATCTCAGCCATTCTGACAGGTGAAACATGGAACTTCAAAAATTGTCTTGATTGACATTACTCCAAAGGCTAAGAATGTTGAATTTTATGTGTTTCTTAGCCATTTGAGCTTTCTCTGTTGAGCATTCTCTGTTGAGCATTCTGTTCAGATATGTATCCTATTTTTAATGGAATTATTTAGTTTATTGAGGTCTAATTTCTTGAGCTATTTATGTATTTTGTATATTAGCTCTCTGTCAGATATGGAGTTAGTGGAAACATTTTCCCATTCTGTAGGCTATCATTTTGTCCTACTAATGGTGTCCTTTACCTTACAAAAGCTTTTCAGTTTTTTGCAGTCCCATTTATTTATTGTTGATTTCAATGCCTGCATTATTGGTGTTCAGTTCTGAAAGGTTTTTCCCGTGCCAATACATTCAAGACTATTTTCCCCATTTTTCTTCTATCAGATTCGTTGTCTTTAGTTTTATGTTGAGATCTTAGATCTACCAGTACTTTAGTTTTATACAGGGTAACAGATGTGGATCTATATGCATTTTCTACATATCAGCATCCTGTTAAACCAACATCATTTGTTGAAGATCTTTCTTTTTCCAGTGTATTTTTCTAGTTTCTTTATTAAAAAATCAGGTGTCATAAGTATTTTCATTTTCTAGGTCTTTGATTCAATTTCACTGGTCAACCTGTCTGTTTTTATGTCACTGCCACACCGTTGTTATTACCACTACTCTGCAGAGCAGCTTGAATCAGGAAAGACGGTATCTCCAGGTCTGCCTTTAATGTATAAAATTATTTTGGCTATACTGGGCTTCTGTTTTTTCCATGTGAACTTGAATAGTTTTCCTTAATGGTGAGTAAACTAAGCAAACTATTGCAATGAAATTTTGTTGGGGATTTCATTGAATTTTTAGATGGTAAGATGTCCATTTTTATTATGTTGATCCTGTGGATCCATGAGCATGAGATGTCTTTCCATCTTCTAATATCTTCTTCAATTTCCTTCTTCCAAGATTTGAAATTTTTAATAATATGTCTTACACTTTCTTGGTTAGAGTTATCCAAGTTATTTTATATCTGTGGTATTATGGAAAGTGTTCTTTCCATGATATTCTCTCTCTCTCTCTCTCTCTCTCTCTCTCTCTCTCTCTCTCTCTCTCTCCCCAAACGTCCAGGGCAGAGGTCCAGCGGGACTGTTTTAGTTGTAAGAAAGGCAATCATTTTCACAAGTGATCTGAGTTGGATGACGTTTCAGGTCTACTGACACTTATTATTACCAACAGCAGCATACAGTCCAACAGCTTGTTCCTGTGTCTCAGCCTTCATCATCCCTTACTTCTGCTCCTGCAGGGTTCGTGGGTGCACAAGCTGGTTAACTTGGATCTCTGCCTCATCTTCTTCTCTGTGCTTCAGCCTGAACATTCAGTTTTTTGCCACTTTGCTCTCATGGCTCAGACATTTCAAGGAAGATGGCACTAAAGCCAAGAACGACTTTTCTCTTAGCCCATTTGTCATTTGTATAAAAGAAGGCTACTCATTTGTTAAATTTTAGTAAGTTTCATGAACAGGTAATATTTTAATCTGCTTCAAATTACCTGGCGGTTGTGCACATGTGTATTGCCACTAGCCCAATGTTTTAGATTCACGAATGAAAGATACTCACACGTGCAGCCTTATTTTTAATATGCCTTAAACAGCAGAATGGCTGGACACTTCCAAGCCTCCCCATGACTAGCACACACTCCCCTCTGATAATCCTGAATTATTACGTTCTAAAATCTATATTATATCTCTTCCATCCCTGACACAATTGGGGGAGTGGCTCCTGGGGTCACTCTACCTGATTATTATGTATTGGATGCTTTCTCTATTGTAGTTCTCAGGCTTGGTCTTTCTGCTCCCTGTCATGGGAATTCTTCTCCCTCCCTCCCTGCATTTCTTTCCCAGGAATTCTATAAGTTCCCCTTCTGTGTCCCTGCTAAGCAGTTGGCTGCCACCAACATTATTTCCCAATCAGAGTCAACAGGTGACAAGGACCTTCAGCTCAGATGTATGAGTTCCTGTGTGATTTCAGGAGCAGAATTATCACACATAGCATTAGAACCAAGCCACATCAATTTCATATCCAGCCACTTTGCAGAAAGTGTTTATGAGCTGTAGGAGTTTCCTGATAGAACTTTTGGAGTCACTTATGCTATCACATTCTCTACAACTAGCTGTACTTTGACACCTTCCTTTCCAATTTGGATCTTATAGATTTACTTTTGCCTCTTGCTCTATCTAGAATTTTAAGAACTAAAAGCACCGTGTTGACACCTGTATCCATTTATATGAAGCAATGTTCTAGAAAAATTTAAAAATCCATTGCATTAAAATAGCAAAGTTTCTAAACTTTTATTTTTGGTGACAGTTCTCTTTAGTCTTGCATACTTTTCTAAAATTCACCTATTCAGCATTGATAGTGCGTAATTCTTTTGTATAGAAACAGTGCAAAATATGACATATATCATTATACATACAAAAGCATGAATTTTGTATATATAGACATATATTCATACATGAATGTATTTAAATACAAACTCATATAAGCATAAATCTATATGTATATATTTCTATATATTATAAATGTATTGTGTGCATATATATATATATATATATATATATGTGTGTGTGTGTGTGTGTGTGTGTGTGTGTGTGTATACTTATGTTTTACACTGATTCTATACAAAAGAATCATAAAAACTCATGTTTTACAATACTTCTATACAAAAGAGATGTAGAGATTCTAGGATGTTATAAGGGCAAAATGGAAACTTTGTATAAAGAACTCAATGAGTCCTGATTTACTTAGGATTAGATTGATCCATTTTCTGTGTTTCTAATGTCTGTTTGGTTTTCTTATATCATTAAGGCTACATTAATGGAGAAATTTGCAACCAGCATTAGGTTCTTTCTTTCCTCAATATAGGCAATGAACAACATGAAACTTAGCGAGGCATAGAGAGGGCTTATGGTGTTAGATAGAGCATATTCTTGGTCCGGGGCCTTCTGCTCACTTGATGAGCCTCATTTCATTGCATTTCTGCCTTGCTTTTAACATGAATAATAACTAGTACATTTATATGAACTTTCAAGAAAATAACACAAGAAAATTAAAGTTGTTAGATAATAGGGCATGAAGCAGAGTAAGAGATGAGATTAGAATGAAGCTACTCATAAATCTGAAAAACTTGCTTTACATTCCACTTTAAAGCCAAGCAATTCTGCCAATGACACCTTATATCACTGGAGCAAATATTTGAGTTAATTATAATGTCTGTAAGAAGTAATATTCTGTCCCCTTCCTACTGACATGTCTGCTTTGAAAACTCAGGAAACATAGAAAAATAATGGGAGCTTCTATTTTTCATTAACTTTTTTCTAACATCTATTAAATTTGCATTATGGCTTTTAGAATGCAGCAAATATCCAATACTTTACAATTTTTTAATGATGTAAATATTTAAATTTTTCTCATTGACAGAATTAAAGTTTCAATTTTGAGTTTCCATATTAGAAGATAACTATCTGAATAAAATTAACAATTTGTTGAGCTTCCTTTTTCTGCAACTAATTAAGAGATTGTGAAACTTTTCTCTTGCCACAGCATACCAGGCTTCTGTTTTGATTGACATTTTTTTTTCTCATATTTAACTTGTTTGAACTTTGCGTATAAGACACAGGATGCAAAGTTAATGAACTAGAGTGTTCATACAATTGTGCTGTAGGCGCTAACATTGGTCTTCACCAAGTGGTCAAGTAAATATATTCTTATAACTGTCATTGGGTATCTGAGGAAAAAATAAAATATTCATAAATTTTACTCTGAAGCCATATAAAGAAATGTACAGAGGTAAGAATAGCATGGGAGAAACATCCTCTCTAATTTGTGTTGACCGTAATACTCATTAGTTGATACCATACCCACCTAACAAATACATTTTTAACCATCATTAGGAGAATTACAACACAAATGTTGTATATGACAAAGCACCAGTGAATCTGAAGTCTAAAGATAAGAGACAAGGAAAGTAGCACAGCCAGTTGGTAAGTCTGGTATCCCTGGAGTAATTTGTTCCCCCCACCCCCGCCCCGACCCCTGCCATGAAACTCCTGATCAAGTGAGTGCTGACTAATTCCTCCCACCTCTCTCATCTTATAAAACACATAGCAGCTAAGATCATTAGAAAGGATAGCTTGGTTAATGACTTTCTAATTTAGAAACCATTGTCTTGGTCATCCTTCTGAATAGCTCAGCACAACCTTTGGCATCAACATCTACTTATTACTCCATCTTCTGTTGTCCTTTTCTTCATTCTCAGCTACAACTGTACAGTTGTTAAGAAAGGCTGGAATGACTCATCCATTGTGTCTCATAGAAAACTCTATAGTAGCTACACCCACGTTTCCATTTAGGCATTTCTTCTTCTCCTAGGAAAAATTTACTTTGAAATTTTAACTTGAAAATCCTGGTCGCAACATCAAGATGGAGGGATGCCATAGTCTATTGTTATTATTATCAGTGTGCAAGAATATCAAAAGGTAATTCCATAGAATATAAGTTCTCTTTGTTGATATGCAACTTTTTTGTTTGTTTGTTTGTTTGTTTGTTTAGATTGAGCTGCTTTCTAAGGTCCTGAACCAAGGGGACATTTTAGCATCAACAGATTTTTTGATGAAGGTCTCAGAAGAGTTACCCTGGATTAGGATGTCATTTCCTTTTAAGCTACATGGAGTTATAAGGTCAAAGAAAGTAATAAGAGCTCAGGCATTTCACTAAATGTAGTCCCTGATATTTGGAAAACATAGAAGTTTTTTTTTTTTTTTCTGTTAGATTTAATGCAACAATATCAATGAGCTTGAAATATTTTAGAGGGAAAACACACTGTTACCTATAAGAAGATGTTACCTGATATTACAGTGGTAATTCAAGAAAGTTTGCAGTGCTCATAATATTTGGCTTTTTCAGCAAGTAGATTCAAAAAGGGCTGTCCTGGTCTACAAGTTTACTAACAATTAACTAATAAATAGTTACAAATTAATAACTGAGAGAAAATTGTTCTCTGGGCGATTATGACAGAGAAGGTCCTTTGGGATTAGTGTTAGTCAGAGATTAATTTTTATTGACATTTATATTATATCTCTGAGCTTCAGAAAAATAAAAATGGAATCAAGTCAGGCCAAGCAAGTACAAATGCGGAGATAATGCTGAGAGCTGCATGAACACCTTAAGATCTAAATGCAAATTAAACACGAGCAACCCCACCTGTGAATCCTGCTGCAGGGAAGAATGCAGCGACTTTATTTAGAAAAATCTCAGTGGTAGACAAGCAGGGAAACAAAAAGGGTCCAAAATTGCTAATTTATTTTGCTAAAGAGCTCATCAAGACAAGAAGTCACACAAAGGATTTCAGACACTCATGAAGTGGTTTACAATCAATTTCAGAGCATTACATAGTAGTCTAGCTAGCATCAAAGCATTATTGCTTTTAGTCACTGAGCATAACTGGGCACAGCATGCTATAGAAAGATTGCAGGCAGCCACAGATGTCTGGCTGTCACTTTTTTGTTTGTTTGTTTTTGTAATGGCTTTTGTTTGAAACAGAGTTCTAGTTAGCCAATTACCTTAAATTACAATTTAAAGCTTTTTTTTGGTCACTTTCTGACCCCTCTGGAAATTCCCTTATTATATTAAGAGATGTGTTTCTCAGGGAGTGGCATAGAGATACAAGGGTCCTAGTATTAGAACAAGAGTTGTTTTGTTTTGTTAGAAAAAATACATATTTTATGGCTTTTGCAAAAAGGTATTTTCATTAAAACACAAATATCCATGAGTCCCAAAAGTGAAATATAGTTTGATGCTTGCTCTGGCATAAAAAGGCCTTTTCTTCAAATTGTAGGACCTGTGCACTTCAATGTTGCTGCTAAGGTTGTTGAACATTTTAAGAAAGGTAGATTCTAATCCCCTTTATAGTTTCTGAGAAGAAATATCCCTCTCTGGAAAAAAAAAAAAAAAAAAAGCAAAAAACCTGATCTCAGAAGTTTGAAAAAGGGCTAGTTTGCATCTTCAAGGTTATGGATATCCCTATGAACTTCATTTTATGTTTCTATCTCATAATGTGGGGATGTGTATACATGAAAGGCCTTAAGGATCCATATAGTTCCTTACTGTGCCCATATTGCTGAGAGGGAGTATTTAATTTTACCTGAATTTTAGGTTTTTAACTATCAAACCTAACACTCTTTGTATAGCTCCCAGTTCTCACACAATGAAAGTAACTTTGTCGCATTCTTACTGAATTGCTTTAATAGATACAAACTCGTAAGCAATAACTGTTTTCCCCAGAAGCCTGATATATATTCACAGAATGAAAAGATGACTACTCTCTGAAACTCCTTGTCCATTTTCTTTTCTAATATCCTGAGAAAGTGTTCATGAACAATCTTGGGTCATGCTAGTCTGGGATTTTGATGGAGATTATCATAGCTGATGTCAGGTGTATTTCTTATCAAATTTAAACAAAACAAAACCCCTAAATTATATACTTTAGATATTTTGACAAAACATCCTATGCAAACTTGGGTTGTACTGTTGCAGCTTCCTCTGGAAGTATCACAAGTAGAAATCAAGAAAGATTTTCATCTACTCTGTGTAAATTGAAACAAATCCCATGATTCTGAATATTTCTGGTCATATACTTTTTCAGAAGGGCAAGGCCACAGAAGTCTGCATTTCACTCGATTAGCATTCTGAAGACTTGGGTGTTGTCTATATTAGCTACCCTGAAAGTAGGCTGAGTTTTTTCCATTTGAATTTTGATTTCTGTTCAAAACAAAACATACTGACAGGTCAGCATATTTATTTATTTATTGCTAAACCAGTGTCTCTCTGGTATTAGGGCAAATGCACACACACACACACACACACACACACACACACACACACACACAAAATCCAGTTTCAATAAAGGAGAATTGTCAAGAAAAAAAAATTACTTTTTAACAAGACCATACAAAAGGTAAATATACACTCAAAACATAAAATTGTGCTTCATACAAATAAAAGCTAATCTTTTGAGAGATGAGTATACACACTTATATTTGAAGCAAATGAACCAATATCAGTTTTTAGGAAACCATGATTTAACTTACACCTTAGTGAGGATAAACAATAAAATCTTTCCATCCATCTGTCATGTCATCAATTTACACATATACTTATCCATTCAACGTAGGTATACTGTGAACAACTTCTCATATTCTTTCACTGAAGGCTTCCAAATAAAATGAGTTAAATTTTACCCCCAAACCAACCACCACATATTTACTGGAATTATTCACTTACTATAACTATTTCGGCTTGACGAGATAGTTCAGCTGATTAATATCACTGTTCTCTGAGAGATAGCATTCATTTAGAACACTGAAACTACTATGAGTGAGACAAATAAATTGGATCATTAAATAGTTGTGCAGTGATTAGAAAGAAAACAAATATGTGCAAAAATAAACATATATTCTTTATTTTTCAGTTTTGTGCTCTCAATCTGTTCAATTTAAATGTGAACATTATTTCAATGGCTATTCTGTTAACTATGCAATTTACTAAAGTAATAAAAGAATTCATTTTAACCAATAACTACTCATGAAGGGGGA
The DNA here is from genome assembly GCA_902729485.2 of Mus minutoides. Classification (NCBI taxonomy): domain Eukaryota; kingdom Metazoa; phylum Chordata; class Mammalia; order Rodentia; family Muridae; genus Mus; species Mus minutoides. The sequence goes on along the minus strand of LR752340.1, from coordinate 64,456 downwards.
TATAAATTAAAATGGAGTTTTATTGAATTTGAAGATTGTCTATATTAATATTGCCATTTAAGAGATACAATTACTCTCTGATATCATACTACCTGCTCTCTATTCAGTTAATTATATCCTTAAATGACTTGGGAAAATGTTTGAGGGAGTATTTACCTGAATAAAATCGAGATTTATTTCATAATAGCATTTTCATAAAATTAAAATTACATTTAAATGTGCATAAGCTTCAGGTTTATTTGGTTGCTTTTCAAACTAGATTGTAGACCCATAGAATGTTCAGAATTAATTAAAAGCTGGGTTAGTTTTAGCCTCTAATTTACATATCCATATATATATATATATATATATATATATATATATATATATATATATATTGACCTATTTGTTTAATGTGCTTCCAGCGATTAGGTAAATGACCCATTTATTGTAGGCTAAGATGACTCATAAGGCACCTTCCTCCTATTCTTTCAACAATTTTGCTCTTGAACGGACATGTAGTGTTGATGCTGGAGGCCCAGTGAAAGGTACCCTAACCTGTAGGAGTCACAAGTTCCCATCCTCACATTTTGCCTTCTTTCTGTGTTTTCAAGAGAAAAGCATAGTTATTATGTTATACTCCCTTATTTTAGTTTAATACATTTGTGGATGTTTCAACAACTATGAGTATTTAGGTCTGTTAATCTATGTTACTAAGACCCAATCTTCTTTTCTGAGTAAATCACTTCTTTATATTGCCTAAGATTGAGAAAGAACTTTCAAAAGTAATAATGAAATATTTTAAAGTATATTTGTAATAGAACTTATTTTTGTGACTAATTGGAAATAATTGTATAGAAAATTAATGCATATGCATACTGCATTAATGTGAAGGTAAGCAATAATAATTTATCAAGGGAAATTTGCTAAGCACTATGGGAAAGAAATATTGCTATGTGATTGAGATCTATCTTTTCCTAATTGCTATATCTCACAGTGAGGTAAGTCCCTTTATTATGTACAAGTGAGAACAATAATATGTGAAGAAGAACAATAGCTCCTTGGTTATAACCACATAGATACATCACATTCAACATAGTGTAGGCTAAATTAATTGCAATTATATACACTGTAAGTAGTAACTCTCTGAAGTAGCCTTGAGTATCTAAAACAGTATTCTTTTTTTTCCAACTTTTATTAGATATTTTCTTCATTTACATTTCAAGTGTTATCCAGAAAGTTCCCTATACCCTCCCCCCTCCCGGCCCTGCTCCCCTACCCACCCGCTCCCACATCTTGGCCCTGGCGTTCCCCTGTATTTGGTCATATAAAGTCTGCATGACCAAGGGGCCTCTCTTCCCAATGATGGCCAACTAGGCCATCATCTTCTATATATGCAGCTAGAGACATGAGCTCAGGGGGTACTAGTTAGTTCATGTAAAACAGTATTCTTTTAGGCCCATACTCACCTTTATGATGCCTGGAAATTTTATATGATGCATAATCCCAATTAATATTACTTTAAACATTAATGTTATCCAATGAAAACAACAATAACAAATTGAAAATAAATAAGATTTACTTGCATTTGATTTTCCAGCAAATTTGGAAAAGGTTTTTGTAGGGATGAAATATTTAGCTTAATATATCACATATAAAACAGTTTATATGAGTTCAAAGGAAAGAGAAATTTCTCATAGCTCTCAAATTATTTTTGCAATTATGTGCGTGTAACCTCTCTCTATTTCTCCTCTGTCTGTCTGTCTGTCTTTCTCTCTCACTCTTTCTCTCTCTCCATGTGTTTCTGTGTGTTTTTGTATGTCTGTGTATGTATGTGTAATGAAGGAAAGAAGACTACATTTAAAAATGCAAATGTCTTATTATTGGTAGATAGTTTAAGGTCATCACAAGTGTTATGTGATTGCAGATGGAGTGTGATTTAACTGGAGTGACATACATGTTTCTGTGTTTGTGGCTGGGAAGGTCAAAGGAGAAATGAAAAAGTATGATTATAAATTTAGTTCCCAAACAAAGGGATCCAGTGGGCATCTGAAAGAACTTGTTGGTTGTGTCTTAAACTAGCTTCTGCACGAATCAATCAGTGAACCTTATTTTAGAGCTTTAAGTGGGCTACACAAAATGCAGAAGAGTGGATATATTTGTGCATAGCCATGAACCAGCCAGTCATATTTCTACAGTGTTGGCAGTTCTTTTCTCTCTGTAGTTCTGGCTCCATCACCTGTATTTTATAGCTATTCTTTGTGGTTTGCATACTCTCTTCTGCATGCATCTCTAAAATTTTGATTGATCTATGCTACTCAGTGCTTTTTTTCTGTATGCTTGATAACCAAACCAATCTGTTATTTGTTAAACTACTTAGCATCTCTATGTCTGCATTTCATACTCCTTAGGGAGAATGGATCTAGGAGGCTCCAATTGGGCAGATTACAAGGCAAATCAGCTATCATACTGTTGTTGCCTGGGTTGGGCTCCTGGAGAGTACAGAACCAAATGTTTCAAGTAGTTTATTTGCTTTTTTTGTTCTGCTGTTGTTATTGTTTTGGTGGGTGCTTACAATACTGATGAAATTGGTGTAACAAACAAAAGATAATTAAATTAGAAGATTTAAGAGATTTTGAGGTTGTCCCAATGTCCATGATGTCCTAGATGAAGGTCAACATTACCCTGAAGCTTTCACAGCAGTAGCAAACACTGAAAACAGCTTAGAAAAGGGGCACATAATAGATTTCCCAGGTTGCTTCTGGGCTGATATAGGAAGGGATTGAATGATAGGAAATCAATATAATGGATAAAATGTTTCTTTTCTAACTTTGCTGATGGCTCATCAATAGAGACTAGATGAGAGCAATCATTAGATCAGGTCAGATGTACCTTGCTTAAGCCCTCAAGTGAAGGAATGCTCAGGTGGCCAGCACATAACCATAAAAGAAGGTCATCTTCAGGTGAGCTCCTCACTGATGTGTATCACTGCCTCTAAACCAAGGCAGAAATCTATTCAGTATTTATTTCAGTGTGAGCATCTGAGTGATGCCTTTAAGCTTCCAAGTTAAGCTTTATTCTGAAACTCATTAGCTTTTTCTTTTTTTCAGTGACACGGACTTCTTCCCTTGTCCAGAATGTGTTTTTCTGAAACAAAGTTAGTTTAACCCTTGTATACAAAATAATGGATGTAATACACCTGAATAGAGAAAAAGAAGCAAACTAAACCTGACATGTTTTATATAATAATGAATGTTCAGAAGTCCACTGGAATTCTACACTTGACCTGGGGGTCACAGGATAGCTGTGCTATGTTTTTTGTTTTAGTTTTTAAAGTATTTGTTGATTTATTTTTATTTAATATGAATGAGTGCTTTGCCTTTGTGAATGTGTTCCTACAGAGGACAGGGCAAGGTATTCAATTTCCTGGAACTGGATTACAGAACTACAGAACTTTGTAAGTGCCATAAAGGTACTGAGAACTGAACCTAGGTACTCCGCAAAAACAGGAAGTGCTCATAATTGCATATCCATCCTTTCAGCCCTGGTGCTTTGCCTTCTAATAACTAATGGTGTTTTGCCAAGATCAGTAGGGAAGTTTATTAATGCATGATAAGAACAGGCTTTCTCACTTCAGATAATCAGTATTCACTTTCCTACTTATATTTCAAAGTGGGGTCAAGTGTTTCATCACTGAGCAATGCACTCTGCCTAGATACTTGTCTCATTAAAACCAATCAAGTTGTCAAAATTCACACTGTAGTCTTTGGCTAACCTTTCTTTTCATTTAAAGACCTTCTCCCACCTATGATGTATAGCATCAGCCTCTTGGCTTTCTACTCTTGTTCTGTAGGGTGTATCTCATCAATTTACTCTCAGAAAAGTTTCTGATTACTGAACTATACCTCCTTAGACAACTAATAATTCTTTTTTTATCAGTATCTTTTTAAAAATTAGATATTTCTTTATTTACATTTCAAATGCTATCCAGAAAGTTCACTATACCCTCCCCCAGCCCTGCTCCCCTACCCACCCACTCCTACTTCTTGGCCCTGGTGTTCCCCTGTACTGTGGCATATAAAGTTTGTAAGACCAAGGGGCCTCTCTTCCCAATGATGCCTGACTAGGCCATCTTCTGCTACATATGCAACTAGAGACAAACTAATAATTCTTAATACAGTTCCACACCAAAATCTTTCAACAAGCATGAGAGCCTTAAGCCAAACAATGAAATTCCCATCTTAGGATCCTCATAAAAATTGTTGTTAATGATTAGAAGAAATAAAAACATTAAGGACCCATTCATTGTTTTTAGTATCTCCCCAGGTTTTCCTCATAATTAAACGCCACTAGAAGTATAGCTTTGGTAATTTGGTGAGTTCAAGAGCACAATGCCTTGAAGTGTTCCTTTGTACTGTTTCCCACAGCAGTATATTAAAGGTTTTGATACAATCCTCTGGTGCTGCCATCATAAAACACCATGGGCTTAGTGACTTCCACACTAGAAATGTACTCTTTCATAGTTAGAATAAGATAGCCAAAATCAGGCTGTTGGTCAATTTGGTTTCTTCAAAGAATCATCTCTTTGGCTGACAGATAGCCACTGTCTTTCTCTCTGGATCCTTTCCCAGTGACTGCATCCCTAGTATCCCTCAAAATGTATGGATTCTTTTGATAAGGACATAATCAGACTAGTCTTGAGGCAATGTTCAAGGACTCATTGTGTTTAATCACCTCTTTAAAGACCCTGCTTTTGAATTCTGACTAGGCTTGAGTGTTTCAGAGTGATGCAATTTAGTAGATGATTATTAAGTCTCTGAAAGAAATACTTTAAAAGAAGTAAAATAAGACATGTACTGAATGATTGAAAATATAAAGGGAGGATCTAGGATTTATAGCTTTTGTAAATTGTTACATTTTTGCTTAAAGTATTGCTATTTGCCTGTGTACCACTTTCTCCACCACCTAGGACCTCTAGTTCCTCAAAAGAGGACCTCACTCTCAGTATTTGACCATTACAAAAAGATACTTTTATGTAGACGCTTATTTTCCCTTCCTGAAGGGAGCTCTATATGATCAGGAAGACAAGTATCACAAACCCAATACTATCATATTATATATAATATTTATATTTGAAAGGTAATTTTATATATTCTAGAAAATATCAGCAGGAGCATGGGCAGAAAAAAATTACCTGTTGAGCCCTGCCCATGTATTCTTTAACCCCAGCCCCCAATTTTGTTCACATTGGAGTTCTCAAAGCTGTTTAAAGTAAAATGAAATTGGCAACTACAGTGCTTTCCTTTTCAACATTTCAGAACTGCTGACTGAAGCAACATCTGTTAGATACAAATGTGAGGGAAAAATCTGTGGCAAACACTAGAAGATTTGTACTTTCGAATTTAATATTTTTAGCATATAAATTAAACACCTGGAACAAAGGCCTGTCACTTTCTGTGATCTCAATGAATACTTGTTAAATGAACGAGGCAGGTGTATCCTATGCTTCCCTGACAGTCTACACTTATTTCTGTCAGCATTTCCAGTGATACACAATCGTCTCACATTCCATTTGTCTCCCAACTACTCCTGCCTATTCACTTCAGTGACCATAGGACATCAAAAGCACTTGGCGCTTAGCAGATATTAGATGGGTATTTCATAGTTAAAAGGCACAAAGATTTTAGCTGTAATGCTGGTAACGGTGGTTCCCATGGTTCCACATATTCAGGGAGTATAGGCACATCTCTGGAAACTTCATGATCATTTCTTTCATGACCCAGGTGTGTCAAGAACATATATTTCTGCTGTGACCCCAATCTCTGACCAGCAGAGACTGGGAATAAAGACATTCACGCCAAGGTAGGTTCTTCAACAGCAATCTCGATCTTTTTCTCAAGCACAGGCAGGAAAACAGATCATTGGTTAACACTACGGAATGACTATATGACGTTTCAGATCATGCTGTAGGAGTGGATGACTCAGCTGCACGTTTTTCAGAAGTTTTAGGAAACAGGATGCGGTTATGAGGCTTGGCACTAAGCTGGGGGCCATCTAAGCTCAGTGGTTATACCTGCTTCCCACATGTTTCTAACATTGACAATTATCTTCAAAGACCCAAATATTCCCCAAAGAACAAACAACATTATATACAAATCACTGTACTGTGTAGACAATTGGGGTCATAACCTTTCTAGGATTGAGTTTTATGGCTGAATGTGGAATGCTGTATATAGAACATCACTTTTACCTCATTAGATATTTCCTCAGTCACTATTTAAATGTTTGCTAGGAAGAAGTCTGGTGATGATGTGTAGTACACACAGAGAGCAATAATCTAAAGATTCTAGAAGGTAACAGCACGGTTCTTGCATCATACCATAAATGAAGTTGCTCTGATTTTCTTAGGGCTTGCACATATTCACCTAAGTATTATCCATACTGCATCAGCTTCTCTTTCTTATTGGTTATGAGTAGTTTGGTAGTTTGAGTTTCTATTGATTGGGGGTAAAAAATGAAAAAAAATAGAGTATATAACTTCATGTATAAAAGATCCAGAGATAAAAAATAGGGGGTCCTCATATGAGGATCAGAAGTTATCAATAGAATCAATTATTATGATATTTTAAGCAATACTAAGGATTATACTATGGATTGAAATACACAGTTCAAAATATATGTTCCTAATTCCTTTTAACATAGTAAGAAGTTTTATAATAGTTATGCTTCATAATATTGCCAAACAACTGGAAAAATTGTACTTATATTATTAAGACCTCTTAGTTTTATGCCCAGAAATGTTTTTCTCCCACATAATAGTTCATAATAGAAATTGCTAGAGTTCTTTTCAGCAAGAAATAAAAACCCAAGTACAGTGGTAATTTTGCACATGCTGCTAGAGGATTGGAAGCAGGTGAAAATGTAGGAGAAGCAGCATACTATGAACTGACTTGTAGAATTTCTCTTTGTTCTGTCATTGCTCCACGACCATAGAGAGTTTAATTGAACTCAGGATGTATTTGCTGTGAGTTTCTTGCTTGCCAAACATAGTTCAAGGCATAGAAAGCATAAAGCAGAGTGGGGTGCTGAATCTTTTCTGTCTTCCTTTTTTAAAGGATGTAAACAGATTGCACTACAGAGAGAACAGTCTAGTCACAAGTGAAAAGATGGTCTGTCAAAAAGTCTTGAAAATGACCAATTTTGAACATTTCCTAACTTCTTTCTCATTGCTGGGATATAATAGACATTCACTGAGAAAAGAGACACTGCATTACCATGAGGAGGGATACATGTGTGTGTCTTTTGTGTCTTCCTAATTATTGTGAAGCTTCCTTGCATAAACAACACCATTTCAAACTGAGTTTATAAAAGCAGCTACACAGTATTCCCTGGTATATACTTAGTTGCGTTTTGTTTTTGTTGTTGATGTTCTTATTCCAAAGGTTTTTTCTATTTTTGAAGATGCAAATCTTACTATGAAAAAACCCTTCTGCTAAACTGAGTTGGCCAGTGTGTAAGATGCATTGAATGGCATTAGTAAAAACTTTCTATGTCTGTATTAGTTAGGTTTCTCATCATTTTAATGAAATGGCTGAAAAAAAAATGACTGAGAAGATTATGTGGATTTTGGCTCATGGTTTCTGAAGATTTCAGTTCATGGAGTCAGGGAAAGGGGATGTCAGCAGGTCAACTCAGTTCTACTCAATCGATGGGGGAAGGTATCTTTTATTCACATGCAATGGCCCAGGAATACAAAACTCTGGCTAGAACTAAAGAAGATGTAATTATCCAGGTCAGCACCCAAAAAACAACTCCTCCTCCTCTTTATGCAACAGGTCTCTGTCAAATTTCCACATGAAGTGCTGGAATCATATGTAAAGAACATGAATGTGTTGAGGACATTGATCCAAAACATGACAATAGTCTCCATGTATTTTGTGGAGAGAAATGTCATGAGTAGCTCAATGTAAGTGTGGTCACCATGGAAGGACCCTGACAAACAGAATCTGTATTCAAATTGATCTGCATTTCCATATGCGTGTCCCAGCTTCCTTTATGGGAGTCCTTGGAAACAGATACTTGAAGTCTTTAAGCCTTTGTTACTCACCTGTGAATAAAGAAAGCATTTTGAGTTCATGAGTCCTATTTTTAACACCACTCAGTGTATAAGGCAACTCCATAGTCATCCTAGTGTAAGTTTTATCAAAGAAAAACAGGGATTCAGGTGAGAATTGATGAAGATGGAACATAAATGTTACATGTTAGTACAATGCACTTGAGGAAGGTTAAAGATCTCACTGAGTGCTCTGCATAGTGATAGTGATCTACCTTTGAGATTGTCCAGACTCTGGAGGCTTTTGTAACATAAACATTTGGTACTGAAGCTGACAAAGTGTTTGATACAATGGGAGGGTTGACAACTCTATGGAGAAGGGTTTTCTTTACTCCACAAGACATAGTATTACTCCTCCCTGATCTTCAAAGAGATGAGTCACTTTCTTAGACGCTCAACTCATAAACAGTCCAATTTGATATGTAAACCTAGATTCTTTTGATTATAGAAAGAAATAATTAGAATATTAATACTAGTGACAGTATCAAACTATGTGGGGTTGCAATGGCAAATTTATTCACCAGATAATACATAATTAGAAATGCTGTTTCATATCTAGTCACTTTCTCTGGAAAATAAAGTCACAGACACATATATACAGATCTATATATATATCTATCTATATCATCTATCTATCTCTATCTCTATCTCTATCTCTATCTCTATGTCTATATGATTAAACAGTGAAATGTCTGATAATCAGTGTATATCAGTGCATGAGTTTGTTAAGAACAAAGCATATTGTCTTTGTACTATAGAATAGGGAATCTACATTGCATTGTTTAAAAATCAGAGACACTACAGGGTTGAAATTTTAGCCTTTGACTTCAAACCATCTGATGAATACCAAAGAAGCAATAGAAATATGAATCAGAATATCGTATAATGCCCTGTGCTGGAGATGAATCTCATAATGTCAGCAAGTGGCTGATAACATAGCAAGGTTCAAATGGATGCTGGAAGACTTTGGGTGAGAAGAGACTGCTACTGGAACCACAATGGAGGCAGGAACAAGTCATCAAGTATATTCCTCTGGTGTTTAGTCAGAGAAGTTCTCTAAGCTGCTTTCAACAAAGGAGATAAAGTGCAGACTTTATATGCATTATGCATGTTGAACAACACATAAAGGATGAAGAGAAATGTCCACAGTGAGGAAACAGTAGGGGGCAAGCAGTAATTGAACTGATGTAGCTCTCCACGGGTTTTAAGAAAAGTTGAAATCTTAAAGTTCAAATTCAAAAACCTGGAGGGTTTCGTGAGTGATGATGGATAAAATGAGCTAGGTAACAAAAGTATCAGAGTAAGCGGGAACTTCAAAATAAAGTGTAGTGTGGGAGGTTGGTCTCTTAAGCTTGGTAAGTTGAGAGCATTTGCTTGATAAACTATTTTAACATATGCCATTTGAATAAGAAAATGGTTAGGAAGTGAAACTGAACAGGACACAATGGACTCAGCTTCTAGGGCTTCACATGGCATCTCCTTTTAAAACTATCCCTGATGTAGGCACTGATGGAAACAAGTCACAAAAGCATAGCTCACAACAATCCTTTGAGCTTGACCCTTCTCAGTGCTTCGATTTAAAACAGACAATGTTTTGGGCTTTATTTTAATAGATCTATGAATTACTGCCATTAAGATATATAAAATTTCTCAAGAAAATCACCAGATAACCGGCATTTGTTGAGGTTTCAGGTAAACATTAAAGAGCAACTGATGAAAACAGATAAAGTCTGAGTGGCCAAATCAGACACAATTGTAATGAGAGATTTTCTTTCATCTGCCTGTGACAGGCAGGCATGAGAAAAGTACATAGAAAAAGAAGCTGGTATTTGAAACCTGAATTCAGCAGAGCCAGCTAATATTCCAGTTATCAAAGCAACTTAGGTCCACTGCCTCCCTCCTGGGCTTCAGGCTTCTGTTCTGTGCACCCTCACAATCCTCTGTGGGGGAAGCTACAATTGGGGTGCTTGTCTGAGGATGAAGTGACTCCGGTTGATTTTGCTGCTTGTACGTTTCATTTCAAAGAGCTCAAGACAGGGATTGGTGTGTGGGCGTTGAATGAAAGGACTTCAAAATTAAAAATAATATCCTTCTAAAACTCAGAAAATGAACTGTCAATCCATCCTTCCCTGGCACACATCCATAATGGATTTTCTCTCTGGATTGAGAGTAATGCAAATTGTTTCAAAGTCAAATGATGATTCTATGAAAGCGTTTAACTTTACATGAAAGAAAATCACCCATAGTAATTGTTATTAATACCTGAAAACATTAGGATGAACCACAGATTAACCATTGCTGTTTAATTTAACACCCAAGAGGGAAAAGAGCCATGCAATTATGCTTTATCACCAACAATGGTACATATTTGTCTTCCCATGTTGTCTGCATAACAGCATGCAAACTCTGTAGTCAGCGGACCCTCATAACACTGGGTATATATCACAGCAGCCTAGCCTGTCTTCAGGTTGGAAATGTTAACTGCGTATTCTATACCTTAATGTTTTAGAGTTTGAGCACTGAAATCATGGAATTGTCCTTGTTGGGGGACACTTAACAAATACTGAGGAGTACTTGGTACAGATGTTGAAAATGTTCTGTTTATCCAATTATATACAAGCAGATTAACCTTTCCTTTTGTGCTGTAATTATTGCACAAAATGGCAAGGTTCAGTTGGCAAGCCGTGCCATTCTTTAATGAGCTCACTTACATAAAGCCTCTGATTAAATCAGAAATAAGAGAAATGGGAGCCATTAACCCAACTTGAGCATAAAAATGAACCTGCTTTGAGTCCGCTGAAAGGAGAGCCAGAGTCTAGCCTGCTGTACTAAGAGCTTACATTCTGAGTTTATACTCCTGTAAAGAGCTTCTAATCTCAAATCTTGAATATTCCTCATGGATTAGGGCAATCAATCCCAAACTGCCTGTTTTACTCTATTACTTTTTTTTTCCATTTGCCAGCGAAATATTTCCCATAAATAATTGAAAGAAAAAATCCTATTGAGCACTTTTGCTCAAAGCCTTCTAAGGCTTTCTATTACCACAAGAAGTATAAGTGTCTTGTGTGACAGATAGATGTTCGCATAGCATCCACGAGCTTTTCCTATGCTACAAACTGGCACTTAAAGAGAGCCATCCTGAGCAAGGATGACATGTTCAATCCACAGTGCTACATGAGCACATTGAGAAAGTTAATCCTACTTCAAAATAAAAGGGGAGCTGACTGTGTGAAACTATATGCTCTAGAAATACTGCAGACTGCTCCCATTGGAGCAGAATTATAGCTGAAATCCAGTTGCCCCCATTCAGTCTTGCCCTCTATTTGGCCAGAATCCCCCATTTGTCCAAGGCCCTATCTCTGGGTTATGCATTCATTGTCTAAATCTGCTAGGATGAAATGTCAGACCTATTTCTTAAAGTGATCCTGCAGAAAATGCCTAGAAACAGGAGCCCAGCAGAGTCTACTTGCCTCCATACAAACATTATCTGCTTGCTTAAAGCAACTGGTCCAGTACTTCAGAATAGACTACTATATTAATACTCCCTCAGGAACTTACTTGTTTCTCTCCTCCTCAGGCTTGGGATCCTTACACTGTCTAAAAAATTTACTTGTTGTAGGACATTTGATTGATAAACAGGCCATTTTTTAGTGTTTTTTATATTAATCATTTTCCAAAGTATATTGTATACTTCTAGAGTATCTCTTTATAAAGCTCATGCTAGCATCAAATAATTTAAATAGTAGATATTAAATACTTATGAAAATAAACACTGAGTTATGCAGGTAGTAATATTTATACTAGAAACATAAATTAAATGATATCCAGACCATGTTAGTTTATGGTCTGTGACAGAGGCCTCTTAGGGCAAGAAACTACAGAATCGTCTTAAAAATACAATGAAAAGCAGAATTCTAATATCTACATACATTAGCTCACATAGTCCTCAACACCATTCTTTGAGAAAGACTCTGGGGAATCTATCTGGTTAGGTATTCTCATGGGAACACATATCATGTAAAAGATCATATTGACATATAATGGTTCACACAGCAGTAAATGAAGGAATGTATAATTCTCCTGGCACATCTCAGATGATTCTCTGAGGACGTTTGCAGGTCAGCTCTGAGAGTCTTTGCAATTTACCATCTAGAGGAAATATATGGCTGGTATATCTGAAGACACGGCAAGGGAAAAGCCCAAGTTGTGTGCATGGCTCAAACTGCACATGTAGACTAGCATATACAGTGCTAAGCAATGAATGCTCCCAAGGAGGAAAAGTGAACATTGATATCTGGGTGCACTGGGAGGAGGGCTACATTAACAAAAGTAAAATCTGCAGTGGCACAGATAATGCATTAAGTCTGGATGGGAAAAAAAAGCGAAGCAAAGCAATGGTTCAAAGAATCTGTAACAAAGGTGTGAACCGTGGTTGCCTGTTCAGATACCAGTCAGGTAAAACACCAAGACAGGTGACTATATTCTAAGAAGTTGGAATAAATATGGAAAGACATGATGTCAGATGCTTAATGTCACTAACAGAAAGAGACAAAGTCAGACAAATAGTTTAGGAGTCAGATGTAGAGATACTTCTTAAGTCGCTTTCCCCCTTTTCATGCCCAGTAGTTCAAAATGAATCCACAGTTCCTGAGAAATTTTTGTTTCCTTTCAGCTTCACTATACAGTTCTCCTTAAATGTTTGCTCTATGTGGGTGTTTTGTTTTGTCTTATGTCAAAACCATTTCAAGCATCCTTCAGGTACTCATGGCTCAGGGGTCTACCACAGTGTCTTACATGTTGCAAGCATCACATAATAACATATTTCGGGTGTGGTGGCACATGCCTTTAATCCCAGCACTCAGAAGACAGAGGCAGGCAGATTTCTGAGTTCGAGGCCAACCTGGTCTACAGAGTGAGTTCCAGGACAGCCAAAGCTACACAGAGAAACCATGTCTCAAAAAAAAAAAAAAAAAAAAAAAAAGATATATTAGGAAGGGAGATTTGGAATAAAAGCTAACCCTCTTTAATTTGATATATCTTTTCTATTTTACTATGCATCCTCCCTTTTGAGCTCATGTCATTCTTGCTTTAGGCTATGTTGAAGGCCAGTTTTGAAAGAATTGTACTTGGACATCAAAACTAAAGGCCCTCCTCTGTTTACGTCTTTCAATACAGTAAGAGTGTGGGCTCTGCTCTGCAAATAACTATCTACACATATTGAGCACAGCAGACATGGACTGGCTGCCATAGTGTTTACCACAAATGGAAAAAGTCAGTAAACAGAAGAGCTTTCATAAGGGCTACATATATTCAAACCTTGTTGGGATGAAACCTTACCAGTAGTTTCAAAATGTGAATAAAGACTTAATAAATACAGTCAACCTTTCTTATTAAGTTTTCCTTCAAAACCTGTACTCTTATCATAATCTGGTGGGCCGGTTGACTTTAGGTGCATGTATTTGTGTTTATTCAGAAAAATATAAAGCTCTTTATATTAAATTTCTTTCTCTTACTACTTGTGAATTTGAACATAAACTTCAACATTACAGTTTTTCAATATCATGTCTTTTCACCTTTTTCCCCATTTTTTTCTAACAGAGATTCCTAGCTCAAATTAATGACAGGAGGCCAGGGTGACAACTAAAAGAGGCAGAGACACATTCCATCCAGTTGGCTGAGAATGTCATGTTTGCTTGGGTTTCTCCATCTCGAATGTCACAACATTCTTTTTTGGTATGTCATACTTTCAGTGAGTGACATAGTTCAAAACAAAACATTCATTCTTGCAATTACCTAGTAGAGAGGGCATGCAGAACTTTGCATTACTGAGTACATGCTGCAAATCAGGCGCTATGCACTAGAGAATTGTGTAACATCTCTAAAATTGAGCTTTTGTTGGAAAAGCATGCTACCTCCCCAGAGGTTATCTGTACTGGTAGGAGGCTACATACAGTGTACACAAAATGATGAATAGCTTGTATTGCACTTAAACATAATGTATTATATATAGTATATATATAATATATATATATATAACATATATATATGTTATTATATATAGTAGTAGTAGTTATAGTAATCGTAGTAGAAGTAGTAGTAGTAGTAGCAGTAATGATTAATACAGAAGGCTACAAAGCATTAGGCATCATTGCAGAATGATTGTAAGAGCTCAAAATAGTATACTTCTGTGATGAATCTGTTTTTTGAAACTATGAAAGTCACACATGAACTCACAGCATCTATGACTACATATATAAGACCTGTGTAAGACTGGGCCAGCTCATTTTACAGAATAGATGAGTGAAGGACTCATGAAGGATCCTGCAATAAATTAAGTACATGTATTTATTACATATTTAGCATCTAGTGGGTTATAGTACAGTCACACCTTACTGCCTATGGTCTTTCACTGATCATTCAAATCAAGTTATTAAATAAATTTTGAAGATGACATTTCATTTAAATAACGGCTAAATATACCAAAAACAAAAAACAAAAGTGTTAACATTTTGTGGATAGTGGAGGAAACTTTAACTAAATATGTAAGGAGTAGATGAAGTACTTAGTGAATGTGTATTGTGGACAAGGACCAATGGCTCAACTTTTTTGAAATTGATGAATCATTCCTGTGGCCCATGTGTGGACTTTGGAAATATGTGCAAAACCTAACAAGAGCAGCCTCCTGCTCCTAGATGTTTACAGCTCGAGGCTGCTTGCCTACAGGGAACATTCTAACTATTCTGCTCTTTGTAATAAAAATGTTGAGTTCTATGTTGTTGCATGGTTGGTCCCCTTATGCCCATGGTGTCTATCTTTTCTTTTTGTGTCTAATCTTTCTTCATTTCCATCTCAACCCAGGCAGGTTTTTAGGACCATGCCGTGGTGGATGTGACAGCTTTTTGTAAGTGCTATATCATATAGTCCATTGTCTCACTAGGAAAACCTTTCCAGTTTCTCCCACCCCAATTTGCTACTCTCTATGCCAATTTGACACAGATAGCACCCCACGTCTGAGACACCACTCACCACTATTGCTGCTTCTGTGAGAAAGCAAGCCCAGCTTTTGCCTTGATGCTGGCAAACAGGTTTCAGTGAAGTCTTGAATGCATTAAAAATTATCAAACATCATTATTTTAAAATATTGAATGTCTTGGGGAATGCAAGAATGATGTGAGGATATTTTCTCATAGCTTCTAACCTTTCTCCAAAGCAGCAATGCATGAACTTAGGAGAAATATATTGTAGCTACCCATCATCACCTGACTATCAAGCTGATGCAGAGGGTGGTGCTAAGAACCACACTATGGGGAGAAACACTATAAGCTAACTGGTAAGCCACACAACCACATTGATTCCCATCTTAAGAAATGCCAGTGTTGGGTACCAAGCCTTTATTCATTTGATGCACTGTCAGCTTGCTATCTCATGTTCTCCTTCTAAATTCTTCTGTGGCCCAGTTTTGTGGAGATTGTGTCAAATAATTTCTCACAAAGGAAAACTGTATATGTCTGCAACCTTACGAATCCTTTGATGTGTCTCAAGCATTTTTGCTTGGGTGGCTTAGTGGTGCTCATAACTGTGTAACATCAGAGACATAAAGAACATTGAGAGTAGTTATACACAAATCCCATATCACATTATAGGTTTTCCTGTGATCCATCATGAAAAGCAACTGCATTTCCTATTTATTTTCACAGATATGTCTCATGAAGTCCAACATGTTTTTTTCTGAAACAAATCTTATACCTTATAGACATTTCAGAGTAATACAAACATTACAGTGCACTTTCTTGAACATTTATAAAGGGACATGAATGATATTTAACCCAATGAGAACCTTGAATCTGTGAGACAGGAGAGCTCCACTGATTTTTGGTTTACACACTCTTAGCTAAGAGACTGTTTAATACCCATTCATTTTTTAAGCTGAAGCTTTAATGATTACAAATTTTATGATAGTACCTATTGGGTTTTTTTTTCACTTTGGATTACTAATATAAAAGAGGAAGGAAATGTATGAGTTCATCAGATATATATTAACCCTAGGGAAAAGGAAAAATAAAATGTATGATTTTAAAAATATATTTAAAATAAGGTTATAAAACCATATGTGTAGTTAATAACAAGTCTGATTACCAAGATGAAAAACAGAACAATTTATATCTGTTTAATTATTTACAAAAGGAAAAGCTGTCTTTGAAGAATTGGCCCAAGTCAGATTACCTTTGATAGTCAATATATTTTTTTAAAAAGACAGATCTCAAACACATAAAAGGTTACATAAAATTATTATTTTTTATTGATACCTTTTTGTTTGTCTCTACATCTTTGAAATATCATAGTGATAACCCATCCTACTCTCGGTCAGTTGTCACTATGCCAGATTATATGCATTTATTCCCTAGGTTGCCGTTATGACTGAATCTCTCGAGCATTATGCAGTTGACTTCCAGTTCATCTGCTGAGGAGAACAGGCTTGCCTATAACCTTTTAAACTTTCAAAACCTAGCCTAATTGTACAATGTTTTATATTTTCAGAAGAGCATCCCCTTAGAGCTTCTGAACTTCTAGTCTCTGCCCAGTGCCCAGAATGGTGCACTGATTTACCAACATGGAGATGAAATTCTAATTAAAAGATAATATTAAAATTTTAAAGCAGGGAAGAACAAAAAGTTGTTAAATCATTTGCTCAATAATGAAAGCAGCTGATGTAATTTGTTTTCATAATGACAGCTTGAGGATTTCATGTAATTATTTTCATGACCATGTTGAGTATTAACATTTGTATTTTAAATATTAAATTAAGCATCCCACACTCATTATTGAATTATGCTGACAATATTACACTTTATTTCCAGCTTAGTTCTCATTGCAAAACTCTATTTCTGATTGAGAACTATTTTATTAAAAATGTAAATGTAAAACATGTTAATTTATGTCAAGAACATTTACAGAAGTCATATTTAAGTAGGGGTTTCTTCCCTAAAATATCTATATAAAAGGGCATTTTGAATTATAGATGTAGTAAAACAAAATTATAGGATGTTGTGATATGATTTTACAAAGTGACTTTCAAGTTGATACTATAATCCACAAATAAAAGTTTTATCCATAAAATTAAAGCTACTCTACAGTACTAAATAGCTGATGGAATGCATAGTGCACAGCTAATTTTCCTATGAATTTGACCATTTTTGCCATGTTTAAGCAGGTCTTGTCTCTCATCTTTAATATTAATGTTATTTAAGACTTGAAGCTTGTTTAAAATTATTAAGGGGATACAGATATTTTGTCATAATTACTAATGAGAACTTGACTAGTTTAAGACATTGGATTTTATTTGTCATAACATCTTCATAGAATATCAAAAAGATTTGGTTCTTATCAAAACTCCAGCTATTATGAATTGTCTCCATAATACTAGTTTGTATGACCTCCACATCTTAGTTTCCCAGTCATACTGTGGAAAAGGATATTAATTGTAGGATTTTTAAAATATTGTTAATACTGGAATATTAAAATGACTGACTCTTTTTGTTGTTGATTTTCCCTCAGACAACACATCCTGACCACAGGATGGAGGAGAAACTATAATGACTCCTTTTAAAGATTAGGCATCTGCTTCAGATTTCAGGAAGTTTCCCAAGGGGGCAGAAGAAAGATGGTCTTTTTTTCTGTCTCTGTATAAATATAGTAAATTACCACATTAGGCAGAGAAATATGCCAGTTTTAGTTTTACTTATTATGCACAATCTCAAGTGAAGGATCCAATATAAATCTGAGGGAGGTTAAGTGGTAAATAGAATAACTGTAGAAAATTATACTCAGTGGGAATAAGTGTGAAGAAAAATAAATTAAACACAAAAAGAGAAAGAGTTCGCATGATGCAAATTAAGAGTGCCTCACTCCTAAGGGATTGACATTCTACAATGTGGCAATGCTGCCATTAAATAATCAAACATTACTTCTTAATGTACTGTTGAATAGAAAATTTAGAATAAAGTTATTTTAGCTATTTAGTTTTCTGAAAAGAGATATGGGGAATTCAAGTAATGCTCTCAGAAGTGGCAAAGGCAATGGGCACACAGAAAAGTCCCCAGCAAGAGAAATAAAGGAGATGAGAAAGTAGTCATCTGCAAGAAAACTAACTCTGAAAAGAAATAACAAGATGCTTTCTCCAGCCATTGTCACCTAATATCTCCTTTCCTGTTCATAACTGGGGAGAATTACATCTCACCCATTGTTGCTCTCAGATGATTAAAAGAATGATTGTTCTGTCCTACTCTCTGTGTCTTATCTCTCTGTCTCTCTTCTTTCCTTCTCCTACAATCAAAATTTAATAAGACTGAATTTTCTAGAATGGCATTTTAAGGATTTCATAATCATGTAGACTCAAAAACAGCATGTAGTCAATGTGAATGATTTCAAGTTCCTGAATCAATCAGTAAGCCTGGAATTTAATTCCCCAAACCTATAAAATATCAATGAGAATATGAAGGTTGACACTAGTAAAGGCAATTCCTCATTGACAAGCTAGAAGCCTTTAGGCCTTACCTCTGAACACTAATTCTCTCTGGTCTTTGCTGTAATCGGGCTAAACCTTAAGCAGGCTCAGTTGCAGTCCATGAGGGCAGAAGTAATCTTTATCCAGGCCCTGTTCATTCTCACCCCTCATAACCTCCCACTTATCTGAATTCTAATTATGACCAAGTTCCACACATTCCTTCTCTGAGAACAAGATAGAAGGGAAAGTTAGGAAGAAAAAAAAAGGAAGATGAAGAATCCAAAATGTAGAGAGGTATTCAAAAGTGAAGAGGTCATTGGGGGACCTTAGCAGGGAGCAAAAAATGTCATACTCTACACCTTTGTACTATATTCAACACATGTTCAGTCTTCTTATTTATACCAGCTGCACAGTACTGGGGTCATCTCAAGAGAATGAGAGAAAGACAAAGCAATGTGAAGCAAGCACACGAAGAAATTATAGAGGATGGTGATATGAGCCCATTCTGATTAAATTGTTTAGGTAAAAATTAAATCAAGAAAGATCTCAGAGAAAATATACAAAGTCCAAATTTTTCATTTATGAAAGACTAAATTCCCCTTGAACTTTTACCCAAAGCTACAGAGACTTGTTCTGCTAGTGTTAGTGATGGAGGCTTACATTCCAATCAATGTTTCTATATACCGCTGAAATATGGATAAAAGTAAAAACCATCCTTGGTTTTTATTTTTATGTACCTTTAAACATTATAGGTAAAATACAATTCCTCTATTTATAATGATAACCATCAAAAATATTAAATGCGATAAGCTATGGCAGACAGTTATGCTGACAAATTTTAGGAGAGTTGTAAATGTAGAGCTTAGCATTAATCTACCCCATGGCAATCTTGACACAATCTCATTTGCAAATATTTCCAGGAAACAGATGCCCATTTTGGGATTTCCTTTTTCAGAATGAAGAAATGAATGAACAGATATTGTTAAGTATTTATTTTGAATAACACTCTTTTTTTTTTTTTTTTTCTGAAGAAATATTAGAGAGTAGGACAGCATTTAGGTTTCTGCCTCCAGGAACTGAAAACTTGCTGAACATTGCATGAATTTTCTTGGGAAGGCACATAGAACGGAATATTTAGCCAGATCAAAGCAAAGATTCTATACAATTTCAGCCCATGTGGCTCACTGGATGATGGACAGTTTATAGCTACATCATCAACAAGCCCCATGCTTCTACCTTTAACAAAGTATCCATAGGACCTCAGGGTGTACATGGATGGAGGGTGCCTTTTAGGTTTTACAATGACCCACTAAGCCACTAACTATTTGTTTTGTTTTTATGAGATTTATGGCTTACCTTCTCCTGATTTTACTTCATGAGTGTCTAGTATAGTGGATCTAATTCATAATTCCAAAGGTCTTTTAAAATATGAAGAAAAGAGTTACACTCTAACAAATGCATAAAATGTAATAATGGCAATGGATGATTTTTAGAGTCCCATGGATTTTGTCCTTTTTAGGTTTGTATTTGTTTGGGCTCTGTTGTGATTCTCTTGAAATCCTTAATAATTTGGGGGTAAGAGATTTCTCACTTTCATTTCAATTATGATTGGGTCTGAATAATCAAATAAATAATGCAGCATGTCCAAGCAGGCCTTTTCCTGTATGAATGATAATTTCACTTAAAATGGAAAGGTTAGCTTGTCACCTAATTGACTGTAAGAGAAGGATACCACCAAGAAATGATGACAAGTGCATGCTTAAATGATGAACAGAAATTATTGAAGTGGGATAGAGCTTCTATACAGTGCTCATGGGGGGGATGAATAATGCCCATTCATGATCTTGAACTTGAGAATGAAACTGAAGGAAAACCAAGAGAAGAAGAAAGGCTTAAGAGAATTGTCTATACCATCTTGTCTATAAACACTTCATCATGAGAGTATAATAGTCCTTGAATGATTTTTAAGTAGAAGAGTGGACATATCAGGGGCTTATCTTAGAAAGGTTACTTTCATTTATTCCTTGGTGAAATCAATGGAGGGAGACATTAGTTTTTCCATTAATCTAAGCAAGGAGAGAAAACTCAACCAAGAGATTGTCTGACAGGAAAATGTGCAAGTAGATAGGATTTCTGATGGAAGTGTTGAGAAGTCATAAAGATATTTTAGGGTAGTTCAATGGATGTATTCTAGACTTTGATATTTTATTTATTTATTTATTTTTTTGAAGCATAATCTCAAAATTATTATTGTACTGTTATCCCTTTAATTTTTGTCTACTATTTCTGGGGATACAGTCATGTGCATTTCTCCTTGCATAACGTAAAATTTTATGCAACAATTTGACACCAACACAATACCATAGGTTGCTGTTGAGACTTTTCATGTTTAGAATAAAACTAATCACTGTATTTCCACCGAGAAGAGCGAAAATCCTTAGCTGTTGCTACTTACCCATGCCACAGCCTCTAGCATTGTCACCAGCTTGTTTCCCATACCTCTGCCACCTAGCCTTGGATTTCTGTCTTCAAGGGAATTCAGTTTTTATTGCTCCTCCTCCACAGAAGCAATATTTGAAACTGAAATATAAATTAGTTTTAAAAATACAGAGTATTTCATGATAAATACATGAATATGTTAAGCTATATACCTTTATAGTTAAAGATAAAAATATGTCCCATGCATATATAATATATGTAAATTTAAAATTAATGTGGCATATGTATTAATAGAACTAATCTTTTTTTAAAAGATTTGCCATGTTTTCCATAAAAACAAAATTAACTTGAACATATGGGACACTTGTACCACAGCATGAACT
Source organism: Mus minutoides (assembly GCA_902729485.2). Taxonomy (NCBI): domain Eukaryota; kingdom Metazoa; phylum Chordata; class Mammalia; order Rodentia; family Muridae; genus Mus; species Mus minutoides. Next base: position 43,038 of record LR752340.1, on the reverse strand, counting down.
ACAGGACTTCAAAGGGACATAATTAATTGGAATAGCAAGGAACAGCATGACAGTATAAGCATAGCAAAATTCATAATAATCATTTTAGGCTAATTTATGTGTCCCAAATATTTGAGAGTTAAAGATGACAGAAACTCAGTTAGAATTCAGACTTTTTCCTTCAAGCTATGTATTGAAGTTCATTGATTATGAAATTATTATAACACTATAACTCAAATGTATAGAGAGGACTGTGCTTAAAGATTAATACAGCGATTCTGTTTTCCTTGTAGAACTAATCTATTTAAATTGTGAGGCTTCTAACCTTACAAAAATTGAAATCCTTAAAGTGTTTATAAAAGAAAATACTGTTTTTAATATCTGTATATTTTATGTTGATTATGCCTAACCAGGAAACTCTAGAAAAGTTTACATTTGAATCATTCTTCATGAACACAAAAGGAATATTTTCATAGCAGGTTTAAAATCAAGTTGGCTAACTGATTATTATATCCAGCTAAGTAGACATGTATAAAATTAAAATATTAAAAAGAAAGAGATCACATTCAACTATTTTATTGATTTTTTTAAAGAAAGAAATACTAAAATGTTTGAAACTTGAACATGAGGTGGTAACGTGGCTCAGTTGGTAAATTTGCTTGCTGCCTAGCCTGATGGCCTGAATTCAATTCCCTAGACCCAGAAGGTAGAAGAAAAACATTGAGCAGCTTTTTAATCCTTTGTTGACTTCTAATATCAACAGACCCATTGTGGCAGACAACTTAAACGTGTGTGCATGCCCCAATAAAACAAATCCCAATCTAACCATGTACTAAGCTAAATGACTTTTTTTTTGGGGGGGTGGGGGGGGTTGAGACAGGGTTTCTCTGTTTAGCCCTGGCTGTCCTGGAACTCACTTTGTAGACCAGGCTGGCCTCGAACTCAGAAATCCTCCTGCCTCTGCATCCCAAGTTGTGGGATTAAAGGCATGCGCCACCACTGCCTGGCTGCTAAATGATTTTTATCACTAAAGTTTTCTGCACTTTCGTGAAAAACTACATTTATATTTCTAGAGTCATGCATAAAATAGAGAACAGAAAACAAAAACAAAACAAAACAAAACAACAACAACAAAACAAACAAACAAACAAACAACAAACAATAAAATTCTATTTTACTTTAAACCTTTTCTCGTTATGCCAAGCTATTGAAGGGCCATAAGTTGTTTCTCTGACTCATTTCTGCTTGCAATTCAGTAAAAGGTAAATGACACATGCTCAATTTAATGAGTTTACCCATTAGGGTATAGATCATGAGTGTGTGATTGATGTGGGTATGTGTCTGCCCTTACAAAGAGAATTGTGTTTATCCTCTCTATGTCTGTGTTAGTAAACATACATGAGGCAGCCTCCGGTTTGCCCCTTTGTATATACTCTAATATAGTTAGTATATACTGCTATATTTTCAAAATCTATAAAGCAGGCTACATCTTTGGCTAGATCGTGTAGTGGAAACTGATAATAATATGTGGGAAGTGTCTAGTTAGGTATCTGTAATGAACTATGTTTGTGTCTGCTTCAAAATGAGACATCAGGAAATAGTGAAAGCAGAAGTCAGTATTTGTCATATCTCAGCTCATTAGAAAATCCTTTAAGAAAGACCTGAGATACAAAGTTTGAGATGACAGTTACATCATTGACAAAGAATCTGATTGATGATTTCATTGTAAGAAGTGCCAATGAGGGACAAATGACGTAGAAAGGAGCAGTCTGCCAAACATGACACTGAACTCCATGGGGATTAAGAGAGTGTCATGTTCAGAAACAGAATAGGGAAAAAGGAAGAAGGGAAAGTATGTGTGTGTGTGTGTGTGTGTGTGTGTGTGTGTGTGTATGCCTGTGGATATCTTTTCAGTGATGTCAGTGGAAGCATCTTTAACATGGAAGCATTGACATTCTGTATGTAATGGCTCGCTAAGGTGAACATCCAAAATATGTTGAGCTAGAAAAGACTGAATAGGGACTGCTTACTACCCCTTCCCCATACAACTAACTACTAAGCTCTTTGTTGAATTTTCAGTTTTTTTTGGTTATATATATATATATTTTACAACTGAGGACTACAGAACTTCTGGCTTCATTTGAGGAGTGCATGTTTCTGTAGCGTTATTTTATTTATGTCTAAATTGTAAATGTTATTTAATATCTGAGTCTCAGCTTTTTCTAAAACAAAGAAATGCAGATAGTTAAAATTAAATGTATAGATCCACATAGAGTACTTAGAAAAATGTTTGGCATTTTATGCTCAAAAAGCATTGGCTGTTATTTTTCTCCACACACAAAAATTATATTTCCCATGTTTATATAGAATGTATATAAACAGCCTTTGTATGTGTTCACACCGTATATACCTATTTAAAAATTCTAAGTTAATCATTGGCATTGCTGACAAATGGCAGGAAAGACATTGGAAATCCCAAATTAGTTTTGCATGATCGTGATTTTATAGAGCAGTTGCCCAAGCAGAGTATCTAGCAGAAAGGGAGTTATATATTAGAATGTCTAAATTCCCAAAGCATTTCCAGGTCAAGTGTTAACTCTGTGAACCATAAACAGAAATATGCCAGGTCAGTTCTACACAGGCTTCTTAGAGCTTAAATTTAATTCACAAAATTGATCATTTCAAACCACCTTCCAGCTTTGAGGACTGGAGAAATTCTGAACATGGAGGTAGATATCTCCAGGATTAAGATTTAAGAGTAGAAACAAGATTCTATGCCCCAGTATAAGGGAATGTCAGGACTGGGAAGGGGAGTGGTTGGCTTTGGGACCTGAGGAGGGAGGAGGGGATAGGGGATTAATGAAGGGGAAACTAGGAAAGGGGATAACATTTTAAATGTAAATAAAGAAAATTTCTAATTAAAAACAAACAAACAAACAAACAAAAAAACACCTAAAAGGAGAAACAAAAGTATATCTTAAGAGAAGAATTACATACAGGGAAAATAAATTTGCTCTCATTCTGTTGAAACTCCCTCTTAGTCTTAGACATAAAGATTCCTATAGAATTTGCTTTACAGTGATCAATGATTTGAAGTGTCAAGAAAGAGCAACAGAAAGAATTTCATATTTATACTTTTGTGAAAATTGCAAAAGTAAGATTTCATTCTACAGCAGATTAAGTAACTAATCTAGAATTTTTCTCACACAGATTATAAACCCACTCAATTTTGAATTCAAATGTGATGCTGATTTGTTTCCTCATAATGTTGAACAGGGTTGGACACTAGTTGAATTTCACTGAGGGGCATTCACTAATTGTGTCTGTAGGGCTGTAAGTGTGGAGTCATGTGCATGGTTCAAAATTGGCAGCTGTATTAGTACAAGTAACATTATTATTGTATTTTATCACATGCACAATGGCTTCAAATTTTCTCTACATTGCCCAAAATGTATATTTTGTCTGAGATGGTAGCAGAAACTCTTTTCATTCCATTTTTTTCTTTTTTTTTCCTTTTTCCTCTTTTTTTTCCTTCTTTTTTTTCAGCATTTTTATTAGATATTTTCTTAATTTACATTTCAACTGCTATCCCGAAAATCCCCTACCCCCTACCCCCTCCCTACTCCCCTGCCCACCCACTCCTACTTCTTGGCCCTGGCGTTCCCCTGTATTGGGATATATAAAGATTGCAGTACCAAGGGGCTTCTCGTCACAATGATGGCCGACTTGGCCACCTTCTGCTACATATGGAGCTAGAGACAAGAGTTCTGGGGGTTCTGATTAGTTCATATTTTTGTTCCTCTTCTAGGGTTACAGACCCCTTCAGCTCCTGGGGTTCTAGCTCTAGCTTCTCCAATGTGGGCCCCGTGCTCCCTCTTATGGATGACTGTGAGCATCCACTTCTGTGGGAGTCAGTTATATCAGGGTCACTTCAGTAAATACTTGCTGTCCTATGCGATAGTGTCTGAGTTTAGTGACAGATTATGGGATGGATCCCTGGTGGGTTAGTCTCTGTATGATCCATCCTTCATCTTAGCTCTAAACTTTGTCTCTGAAACTCCTTTCATGGGTATTTTGTTTCCTATTCAAAGGAGGAATGAAGTATCCACGTGCTGGTGGTCTTCCTTCTTGATTTTCTTGTGTTTTGCAGATCGTATCTTGGGTATTCTAAGTTTCTGGGCTAATACATTGCTGACCATTTATAATTGACAAGCACCATAGGACCAAAATACTATCTGTAGAAGGAACCATGAAATAATGCTACCATTTTGGCTGTAGACATTTATGAGAACTGGAGTTAGGCTTCTCTTTGTGGTATTCACTTATTTCTTTGCTAAGTATGTTTTTTTTTTAACAATCTCAGTTATGATTTGAAATCAAATTCACCCAACTATTTTATTAATTCATTTATAATTCATAAATCTTAATAAAGCATAAATCTTACTATATACTTATAATGCTGATTAAATTAATATCTAGTATGTGTTTGAGATATATGTTTTTATTCTTAAATATAAGTTTACATATGTGCGGTTCAAATCCAGATGCCATGTGTTAGTCTTTCGTGAAAAATACACAACTGTAGTAAAGTTCCCCTTATTGACAATTTGGAGTTATACGATTTATGTGTGAGTGTTTTATTAATAAGTAATTCTTCATTTTTTTGTAAATGAATGATTGTTTATTTTTTTGAACGGTAGAACTTGATTTGTCCAAAAATTGGATAAATATACTGAATGCTTTTCAATAGCTACCATGTAGTTGTGCATAGACTATGCTTTTCTTACTATACATTTATTGATGAAAAAACATATTGTATTCATTTTGCTTACTGGGCTCTACAAGCATCTGCATGGTGGTTTCCAATGGAGGCTCATAGACTATAAGGTTCTTTTTCTCTGACTTCTTTTCTTGGCTTTTTGCTACATTGTTCCAAACTAAGATACTGGCAGCACTTCAAACCTCTCTTAACTTTCTTCCCTTTTATCCTAAAGGTCATTAGCTTAAAGTGGGTCCTTTAGGACAGTACTAGACTGATATGCTTATAATGAACTCATTTCATCTATAAAGACTCAAGGATTAAGGTGGGGGAATACCTGGAGAATGATGTTATAAAGACTATTCAGGCTACCACCTGTTCATATTCAATACACAATACACATTCTAACCTCATCAACATTATCTAAAGTCTCTTTGCTTTTTGCAACATCACTATCTTTTCTGAATTTTATCAGCTCATAAGTCTCAGATTTCATCATTTAGGCGACCTAAAATTCTTTGTGATGTGTTGGGAAGAGATGGTACACACACCATAGAAATGACCATCTTAAGCAGAAAATGAGAGTAAAACAAAAATACAATCAAACAGCTCAGAATTTATATTAAAAGGCTCCATGACATGTGTAGACTTCATTTCTTCTCAGTAATCCTGGCTCTGCACTCACTCCGGCACCACTAGAATGAGATTTGCACTCCATTTACTGGAATAGGTATACAAACATTTTGCACCCCTTTCTAAGGATGTGGGAGTCTCACAGCCCTCCTTTCACTTAAAGCTGGAAATATTTTCTGTGGGTAGAATGCCACTGACAAGGTTCTGAGTCTCCTACAAGTATCACAAAGATTGACTCTATTATCCAGTTTACTTATGCAAAGCACTTCCCAAATATCCAGTTTGTCCACGTATTTAGTTTTGAAACATAGAGATATTCAGTAGCCACATCCCCATTCTTGAACACTGTCAGTTTAAGGTGCCCACTAACAGGTTTGGGTCATATCTCTGCTTTTTACTTACAGTATGCCTTTTCGGATGGTCCATCTCTCATTTTTAGCATTTTTTACTGTTTTTATTTTTTCTAAATGAGTTATTCAATATATTCCATCAGTTTTGCCTTTTGTCTAAACAGAAAAACAAAAACAAACAAACAAAAAAAAATCACTTAACATTTTCTTGAAAAAAAAATCTCCCAAATATGGATGGTTGTTGTTGACTCTCTACTTGCTTGTTCCAAAAGACTCAAGTGAACCATGCCTCCTACCAGTGAATGATCTCTTTTCTAAGACCATGTTTCACAGATCGTCCTGAGTCCTTTGCAGCAGGAGCAGCTAGTGTCTGTCTTTCTCAAGCACCTATTCTTGATGGTTTAGCTTTCCTCTGAGATGAAGAAGCACCTCTCACTCCCTTCCCAATTCATGTAGCCAGACATTTATGATCTGTGCTTCTGCTGATTTGAAGGGAATAGGTGCTGATATGCTACTATAGATCATTCTCGCCAAAATTCACCCCATTACTGAGTCTGAAGCTGCCTGTGCGGTACTAATCACACATGGCAACACCTCACCATTAGTTATGAAATCCATATTCATCTCCTTTTCTGCATTCTGACCTCAAGATGTCTTGAGCAGCAATGCCTCTTGGCATTGGATTGACAATTTGGATTCTGAGCTTTTTTTTTTTTTTTTTTAGGGTTGCATCATGTCACATATGAAACACAGAGAGTCTGAAGACCCAAACTTTGTACTAATATGGAAAAGAGAAAAAAAAAAAAAGAAAAAGAAAAGTTAACATACTCTAATAACTGATTTTGTCTACAGAGTGTATCTGTAGTCAGACTTAAATAAGTTATTTCTACACAAAATCACTCAAAAAATATGTTCCAATTGTCTAACACTATTGCAAGGCATACAGAAGCAGTTATATTGTTTTATTTCCCATTATATTTCAATCAACTGATGTATGTAAAAATTGCTGCTTTCCCAATCGCCTCAGAAAATTATCTGGGTGTGCTTATCACCTATATCATGCATTTTTACCTCAACAATATCAAAACACTGAGACCTTTCCTATGTCTACAAGCTTGCTCAAATGGTTCTTTCTAAACAGAGGCTGTTCTAATCAAGAGAAATGTATTAGGGCAGAACTATTGTCTACACTGAATGGTACCCACTGAATGAATATTTTGTCATGCTATCATGATTCATTTAATTTCTGAATGTCACATCAGCTGTTAATATTAGAGGTCACCTGGTATACTATAAGACCAACTTCTTTTTGCTTTCTTAGAACTTCATTTTATAGCTTTTGAATTTTATGATTTCTCTGGTTTTCCTAATATACATTTCTAACATTTAAGAATGAATATTAGTACTTCTGAATGTAAGAACATGTGTTCAGTTTCTAGAAATCATGTGACAAAAGCCAGGTTTTATGTATATGCATGATATTCTTTCTTAGCTGGTACAGGGATGTGGAGACAAGGGAATCTCTAGGACCAGTTAACTAGATTAATCTTGTGAGTCCCACATCCCAATTAAAGATCTGTTCTAAAAATCAAGGTGGATGGTTCTTAAGAAACAATACCCAAGTTGAATCTGTGAGCTCCAACTTTAAACACATATGCACACATTCACTCAGAGATGCGTATGCACAAAATAACAGAAATAAAAAAAAGTGTCATGTTTGAGGACACTACTGTGCTTTACTTCTTATCTTATTTAATCTATTCCTATTCTAACTGATCATTATCTTTATTGCTAAAAGAATTGTATCCATAACTGAAGAATTGTCTAGAGCCATTATAGTCATATCATATTGAACCTACACATGATTTTTTCTTCCTTCATTATAATTTTTACTTTTATTACTTTCATTTCCAATTTATTCATCTGAGCCTGTGAGGAATAGCTGGCAACAGGAGACATTCAAAGTACAAAACAATGACATCAAAAAAAGCTTAATCCTCTCTGTAGCCTGTCTTGTTCAACACAAGACAAGCTTCCTTATTGTGCAATTGAGAACCAGAATGGCTATATTCTCTTGGAATGCCTTCCTAACCCCAAATTTCTAGTGAATAGAATAATAATAAAAATTTGAAACTCAGGGATAATATATTATTTAACTAAAGCCCCTACTTTCACACACCTGGAAGTATAGAAGATTTCAGAAATGTATTTTAGGCCATATCCAGATAAAAAATTTACTTTAGTGACTTAATCTTATACATTGTCACTACATCTGATATCTTCAACCAAGTGAGGACAAGATAAATTTTGTCTACTCTCTAACATGTTCAATTAGAGGAGTTCTTAATTTTTGCCTCCAAGAAATCCAACAACCATGTACATCCTAAAATTTATTTACTGACAAGTCTGTATATTGTAATAATAAAATATAAATTAAAATGATAAAATCTAGCAGATTGTTAAATAATGAATCCTCATTTTAGAACGTCATTTTTTTCTATTCATATTGGGAAAATCTAGTTTCAGAACTTGTGTTTTTCTGATTATCAATCATAGCACTTTAAAAACCATATGTTGGCCATAATTGCATCTTTTGTGAGTATGTGTGTGTAATATATGTAATATATGTTATATGTTATATGTTATATGTTATATATTACATACATGTAAGAGAATGTCAGACCACTTAGCGCTAGAGTTACAGATGACTGTGACTCACCAGAAGTGGGTCCTGCGAACTTAACTCTGGTCATTTTCAAGAGCAGTGTGCACTTTTATGCACTCATAACTGTTAAATCATCTTTCCAGCTCTACAACCAACTCTTTAATTTAAATGTTTATAGAGGATTTCTATTGAGCTATTTGCATTCCTTACAAATTCTATACGTTATCATACCACCAAATGCATAAATTTTGGAAAATATACAAGAACTTGGAGAGGTCATAGTAAGTTGAACCTCAGTTACATAAAAATCAGCCTATGAATTTCATTCATGTAAGGAATCTAAAAAATGATCTCATGGAAATTGAGAGATTGAATAATTGTCACCCAATTCTAGAGCAAGTAGTCAGGTGCAACTTTAGTGTCAGATATGAGACCAAAGTTTGAATATTCTATTGGATAGAAAGTAGACAGGACTAGCAACGAAACATTGGAATTCTCAAAATTATTTACTATATATAGATTTTATGCCACAGGTATGCTAATTATCATGATTTTTATTATCACATAAGCCAATAAAGTAAATTCATGTCTATAAATGTGTATAATTACTATATGTAAATCAAAACAAAAGCAAATAAGTTTTGATAAGCTTTGCTGCAACTTATTGATTATAACCTTTAAGACATGGTCAAAAGTTCTATGTAGTTTTAAATCTGTAATAGTTTTGAAGTTATGGAATTACTCTTTAATATAGAAGCTAGACTTGGGAATATATTTGCCATTTTTTTTATATTCTGTTCTAGCATTCAAATCTGAATTTAAAAAAGAAGCACTAAAACACCATCCCAGAATTCCAAAATAAGCAGTCAGTTTATTTAGCAAGGCAAAATTTACTAGTTACAGGTATCAGTCTTCATGGATAACTGGGCAAGCGTGTGATAAATGAAATTAAGAAGAATCCAATGGCACTATGACCTAGACATACTGTGTGATCCATGGTACTATAACTCCTTCCACCATATCCAGTTTTCAGCCTTGTTCTTTTTGACTATTGCTTCAGAACTATACGGTTGTGTTCAGACACTAGACTGTTCCTTCTGATTCCTGCTTGTGGATATACCACAGCCATGCAATGTCTGACTATGTACTGCCTGCCGCCCACCCCATGGTACAACAGAAGAAGTGTAGACCAAGTGAGGGCAATCATGCATACCATTTCTTCCCTTTATTCTTGGACCTTGTTATTCCCTTTATTGCCGCCATTGTAAATTTCATATATGTGTTTCAGAATAAATGAATCCCACTGTCATCAAGAGGCATTTTCTTCTCTCAGGAAAGTGACATGGAAAAGCAAAACTTTTTCAACCTCACTCTTCAGATAATCTTTCTGAAAAAAATCTGTATTTTATTAGCACAATTGCTTGAAATATTTGTTATAAAATTTTTCTACCTAATCATAGTCTATAGCTAACAATGTGTAAAATATTGTGAACTATTTGAAATGAAACACACAAGAAGATACAAAGAATTCTATGACTTGTTTCCATGCCACAGTAAATGCACAGAAATAATCAATGTGAAACTTTTCAATATATGCTTTAAAAGTAATATAACCAATGGTTATATTATTTTATTTTTTTCAGATATTAAGAAGAAAAAGAATGCTGACCATAGTTGTATTGCAAGGGAAATGGAGGTTAATATATAGTTTAGATTACTGGTGTTTGGATGAATGTGTCATAATCTTGAATTTTGGAAACTTTGTATAACAGTAGGAAGAAAATTAGAGAGACTATTGCTACATATTTATTCAATCATAACAACTACTAATGTGTAATCCTTTTATGAAATTATGCCCATTCAAGATTAAAACAATTATATTTTGATATGATTTTCACTACTTTCCCATCTCCAATTTAAGAAACCATTTCATTAGTTCATTATTGAATTTCACAAGGTTAAATTCAATATGTACTTTCAGATCTCTCCACAGTGACTTGTTGGCAGCATCCAAGTCAGAGGGGATGTTTTTGTCTTAGTTACTATTATGTTGCTATAAACGAGACACCATGAACAAGGCAACTTATAAAAGAATACATTTAGTTGACAATTTATTTTACAGGGATCCTCTTTAATTCTGTTAGAAAAAGTAGAAAATCTAGACAATACTTCTATAAACAATAGCAAGCAGGTAATTGCCAGCTGTGCAGAACCATCACACAGCATCCCTTGCTTACAGTCATCTTCCAGCCCAACTGCTGACTTCACCCCTAAAGCCTCAACATAATTTACACTTTCCATTTTCCTTAGCTTCTCCATTTGTACAAATCAAATACATAAAAAAGATTTTTAAATGGAGCAATGACATAAAGCTTCCTTGAAGCAACTTCCTCAATAGCTTCTCTAGAATGAGATAAGATATAAAATTGTCAGTGACAGACTTAGATTTTTTTTTTTTTTTTACTGCTGGTATTTAATACTGCCATCCTGATACAGACAACTGCAGCTGTTTCCCTAGTAGTCTTCCCAGGCACACAAGGGGTTTCTTGTTATCTGTAAAGTCAAGTACTTTCATGTTCAGTATTTTGGAACTCATAAGTTTTCTATATGAAATCCCTCTTCTTTGTAGTCCAACATAAACTGATTCTTGGAATTTAGATATAATGCCATTGCTTAAGAGAATTCTTTTGTACTTCCAGATATGACTAAAGGAGGTGTTTATTTATGTGATCTTATTTAAATTTCATTCTGAGTTGTTATGTTTCTAATTACTCTTTGATAATTATTTTTAAATGATCTTGTTACTGCCCCTATCCACAGACAGTATTCACATCTGAGCAATGTTGTAAGTCTTACTTTTTGCATGTCTAGGAATAGTACTCAGTCCAGAGAGGATTACACTACACATTTATACAATAAAGTGCTGAATCTATTGCAAGTCACAACACCAGGGAAATTTTGAATCCCATTGGCACAAACTGAAAAAGAAATTCAAAACTGAAAACCAAAGTGTGAGACACAGTCATTAGGAATTCTCCAAGGAAAGGCTTTCTAAATTTATTAGCATCTCTTTCCTCCTTATGAAACACAGGGTTTAACCTAGATCAAGATTGTTTGCAAATCTAAAATTAAACACTTCTTACTGCTGGCTCAGGACGAAGGAGAATCAACATGCCCCACGTACTCAAGAGGAGCTTTGCTAAAGTTTTGATGAGAAAGCTATAATTGATAAGAACTATAAATCAGATTCTGTAATTTTAACTTGTGAGGCATAGTTTTAGTAGGAGAGATGACTTAACATGAAAAATAAAGAGATAAAAGGGAATTAGGTGAAGCAGACACAGAGCATAGGATTTCAGGGTCATCTAACTTGACTCTGATTTTTTGGTTAGGTTTTTTTTTTTATTATTATTATTATTTTGGGAGAGGTTTTCCTCTTGCTATTTATGAGAGACTTTCCCCTTGCTATTTATGAGAAGATGCCCTAAGCACCTCATCCCTATGCTTAACATGTGCTGTGAGCACAGGAGTGCACACACATGCATGCCCAGGATTCACTGCACATAATTTTACACACAAGGAGAGTTTCAACACAACAGACACACATTGTTGGGCACTGTTAAGCCCAAGAACCAAAACATAAACAAGACACAGTTTCTAACTTTGTGGATCTCAGGTCAATGGAGATGCAGTCTAAAGAGCATTTTCTTACTTACTACATGACAGAAGCAATGTGGTGAAATTGAGAATACATACTGACTAACAAGCCTTTATTTGTAAATATTGTATTGTGAAAGGAAGTGGTGTCTGTGGGATGAGCATCAGGGAGTGAGCTTCACTGTGCATATCATTAAAATGCATGACATGGTTTCAGGAATCCTGTTATTAAGTTAGCAGGATTGTTTGAGCTAACAAGCTTTATCTGTTTGTGTAAATTCTTAACATCTCATGTCCTAGCCAGGCATGGTGGCACATGCCTTTAATCCCAGTACTTGGGAGGCACAGGCAGGTGGAATTCTGAGTTCGAGGCCAGCCTGGTCTATAAAATAAGTTCCAGGACAGTCAGAGCTATACAGAGAAAACCTGTATCTTAAAAACAAAAACAAACACAAAACAAACAAACAAACAAACAAAAACCCATCTCATGTCCTTTGTGTGTTAAAGCATAAATTACTAATGTCAGAATTAGAAGCATAAGTATAACAAATGCTAGAAAGAGATCAACCCACCAATGGGAGTTAGGTATAAAAATTATAATGCATCAGGTATGAAATCATAAAAAGGACAAACAGAAGACAAATATGACTCCATTGTGTAAAAACATTAAGATTTTAAGTATGTCTAAATAAAGAGGCATACTCTTGTGTAATTAGATTTGGTGTTTGAATACTAATGATGAGAAAGGTGTGTTCATGTTAATAAAAAAGTATGTTTGCATTTATCTCATGTATTAACACATCTATTTTGAAGTTTTCAGGCAGGATGATACATTAACTTGCTGATTTTAACTCCCACAATTGAAGAAATAATATGAATTAGCTTGCTCAAAGTCTCCTGCTGTATTAAAATTTATGTTATAAACATTTAATTCTCAACTCTCTGCTCCATGAGTTCTAAACAGACTAAATTAAAAATCAGTAAGAGTTATAATGAAAGTACAATGATAAAAGTATGTATAACTGACCTTAATTTCTTTGATGTGTCTAACATCACTGTTACCAAGAGTCAAGATGCTAAGAACAAGTACGTAGATATGATGTCTCAAAATAATTAAAACTAAAATGAAAGGATGTGCCATCCAGAGAGTGCCCCACCCGGGTGGTCCATCACATAATCAGCCACCAAACGCAGACACTACTGCATACACCGGCAGGACATTGCTGAAAGGACCCTGATATAGCTGTCTCCTGGGAAGCTTTGACAGTTCCTGACAAACGCAGAAGAGGATGCTCACAATCATCTGTAGGGCAGTACAGAGGGTCCCCAATGTAGGAGCTAGAGAGAGTACCCAAGAGTTGTAGGGGTCTGCAACCCTATAGGTGGAACAACAATATGAACTAATCAGAACCCCCAGAGCTCATGTCTCTAGCTGTATATGTATTAGAAGATGGCCTACTTGGCCATTATTCGGGAAGAAAGGCCCTTGGTCTAGCAATGTTTATAGGCCCCAGTACAGGGGAATGCCAGGGCCAAGTAGAGGGAGAGGGAGGGTAGGGGAGCAGGGCGGGGGGAGGATATAGGGGACTTTTGGATAACACTTGAAATGTAAATGAAGAAACTCTCTAATAACAAATAAAAAAAGTGAAAAAAAATAGTTAAAACATTTTGTCAAAGGTACTTTCAGTATAGTGAACCATAAATAATGAAAATAAGTATTTGTAGTACACATCAGTGTATATTATTTACCTAAAAAGTTCCAATCACTAAAAAGGAAAAAAAAATTCTCTACAGAAAAATTGCAAGGGAAATGTGGGTGTGTTAAGTTCTTTGACAATGGTAGAGAATTCACTGTCTGTATGCTCAGTATATATGCCTGCATGCTTATGAAAAAATTGTGCATATACTAAAAAGAAAAATACTAAAAAGGGAAGGTAATACTTAACACTTCAAAAAATAAAACAAAGGATTCCTAAGAATATGAAGATCATCTTTATTCAAGTGTGGGTTAAAATAAGAAATAAAGGAAGATCAAACCCCAGTGGAAAGTCCTAACATGCACTAATAATGGCAGTCATGTGACCAATGGGAATGGACTTGTTCTTCTCTCTTAGAAAAGTGATTTTTGGTACCTATGTAAAGTCATCATTTATGTGTAGTTCAGTCAATTATTTCTGGTAATGCACCCATTACACTGCCAAGATTGTCAACAGGCTTCAGAACAAGTGGGGTTCTAGATTTTCTATCCACACCCTTGATGTGGGCCGCTTGTTTACAAGTTTCATGTTGTTCTTTTCTACACAAGACAGTCATAGCAAACAGGACTCATTGTGATGTTCTGAAGATCAAGGGAATTCAACATGTACAGCAATTATCACATTTTAGGCGTTGATGAATGTTAAATATTATGGTCATTAGTAGTTATATGTGTTTCATGTGAAACTATTATTGGAATGCTTATTGTACCATTAAAATCAAAATTTCTAATGGCATTTTATGCAATCTCAGAATGAGTGCAATTATCTTTCTAAAATTATGTTGAGCAAATTTGTCCTTAGATGATTGGAGCTGTGCACCACTCTTTTTAAGTGACACAGGATGTGAATGGGCATCAGGCATATTTAGACATTAGGCACATCTTGACAAGGTTATTGAATAGATGGTTCTGAACACATGACCCCCCTGACACCCTAGGTAGGTGCTTATGGTTTGTGAACAATACAACCCTTGCAGAATACGAGCCAAAGTCATCGAAGTCAAGTATCTTCTGCTTAAAGGATTGATAAAGATTTTGAAACATTCTGTATTTTTCTTCCAGCAGAACCTGTGGCATACCACACATATGGGAAATATCATGCAGTACTAGTGAGTGACAATGTGCTGTGACTCTGGGAGTTATTGTTAGCCATGCAAAAAAGGGAACTTCAACACAAAGAAAGATGTTACTTCGGATGTCAATCTAAATATGACCTGACCTAAAATTACCCCAATTTTTACCACTGACAGAATTCTGACAAACAGTTTTGTCAAAGTGTTATTATAGAGAGTAAGTAGAAGATTGCTCGATTCGTAGATGTTGTAAGCTTAAATAGATCAATTTAGGTAGATATTGCTGTCAAGTTTTGACATGGTTTAAATAACATAAGCTCTCAAAAGACTGAATCAACAAGATTCTATTTAATAGCTGCAACTGCTTAAAGTTCGAACTATCATTTGCACAATTACTGAAGTTCACAAAAATAATATATTACACATATGTGTGCTTCTAAATTGTGTCATACTGTTTACGCATATTTTCATGTTGTAACAGCTTGCTCTTGTTTTCAACTGTTTAGATTATTGTGCTACCTTCTTGATGGCAAATTAAAAGTGACAAACTAAATATGTTCAGAGTGCATATAAAACATATTAAAGATTTAAGAATTCAGAGAAGTAGAAACATTTCCCTAATGAAGAAGAAATAGAGAGGAGAAAGGACAGGTCTGTTCAGCCATGTGGAGGTGTTTTTCTGCAACGTGAACACAACTGTGCTCATTTAGAGAGCAGCGAAGCTGCAAGTAGAAAGGGGATTTTTTGGCGGACATCTTCACAGCTAAAGAAGTCCAATCTCACAATAATTTGGCACTAAAATCCTCATAGCTGGAAGGACTTGGACAAACAACAGGAAATTGGCTTTCAAGATTGTACAAGAGGGTGTGGATATGCAAGAACATTTGATTAAATTCATTCTAATAGTTCTTTCTTTGAAAAGAATCTTGTAAAGGTAGAAAGGATGATAACCTTGAAGGCAGTCTTGCTGCACTATTTGCTCGTGTTTTAAGGAAATTTAACATCTGTGAGCATGTTTCCAATATTATTTATGTTATCTGAAAGCAGTTGATGATATTCAGGAGGGTTTGCAGGCAACTTCATAACAAAGGCTCACAATACAATAAAATCAGAATTACCCTCCATGTGGAAGACAAAGAAAATCCCAGAGAGATGATGAATACATTATTTTCTATTTATTTTATTTGTTTGTTTATTTACTTAATCTATTTAACATGTCTTTGTCTGGTTACATGAATATAAAATGCAATTAATCTTCCATCTGATTCATCCTGTTTACTCTTCATTCTTCACTACAGTGCTATAGAATCACAGAGGGGAAAAACAAAATCTCTGGGTGATCAGTTTAAATCCCTAGTTCAATCATCATACCCTGTGGCTTTTATTCATTTCCCCAGGCATCGCATTTGTTATGCATCTGTAGACCATTTTGTTGGCTTATGGAACTCAGAAGAAAAAGAATTGATGTGCTCGACTCGATACCCTCTTACAAAGAAGATTATATAAATCTAGATAGACCAAATTTTTTCATAAGACCCACACATTATTATTTTAGCTTTCCAATCGTGACGGGTTTATTTCATTGGGTTTTGCCACCTCACTTTCAAAGGGAGGCTCAAAAATATAGAAACAACATTATCACAAAAGAAAAGTGGAATTCGAGGCACATCCCTCCATCTCACGAAGCCTTTCTTCTGTGTGGACACTACATCACCCCTACAAATCGGCTGAACCCTCCAGCTCTCTTCTTATATGGGCAGTGTCACCAAATGATTATAGTGAGAAATGGAACTCTTTTCAAGTTTAGATGGTCTTTTACTTGGACTCAAGGAAATATTAGGCATTTTATCTAGCTGTATTAAAAAAAAAAAAAAAAAACTGCTGCAGCCTCTAAAACACTTGAGTTTTGAAAATTGAGTGCTGGAATATTTTTTAATTTATTTTCTAAGAGTTCTGAAATCTCATGAGAAGGGATTTCACTAAATCCTTCACTAAATACTTTGACCTAATACATATGGCTTTCAGATCTGAGTCATTATTGTGCTTATGCACATAATGTTTTATGTGCCTTTGTTATTATAGTGGACATTCAATGTTGTTTGTAGTATGTATGTCTGGCAAAGTACTGAGTTTTCAACATACCCAAGTCCCTAAAATAGAATATATTTGCATGCAGAACAAATGTTGAATAATTCTTATTTAATAAATATATATTGTTTATTGAAATGTAAAACTGAAGTGTTCTGTGTGGTAGTTGATAACTTTCATATATGTGTGGGTGTAATCCCCTCTATATACACATATATACACAAAGAGACACACATCCACACAGACACACTCATGCACATGAGACACAAAAATATACTAATATACACTGATACACATGAACACACACACATACACAAACAGACATAGCCGTACACAAGATATTCATACACACAAAGATAAATACACACATACACAAATACTAGCTTTGGTCCAGAGCATGTGCTTTCACCTACTCTGAGTTTTAGCTTATGGTAAGGTCAAGTACTACAAGGGATATCTTAGTATCAATTCATTCTATAATTGTGCTGTATCATTGAGAGCTTATTATGCTTGTGCAATCCCTACCACTGTGCAACATCTCAATGCCTGCCCATTATCAGGTACAAGTTTTCTACATATCACTTTATGTACGTGAATAATTCAAGTTAAACTAACATTATTGACATGCTCATAGGATCAAGTTAACATTCATCTCTGGGACTTTGCTTGGAATTCATATTTCTTTTGCATTTTTCTTAGTCTCTGCTACATTCTTAACTGTCAAAGGCCAGCTTTGAAAGGTCAGGGTAAACTGAGGCAGGCCATAGGGTTGGTGATTGATCACTCAGCAGATTTTTTTCTGAGGGAAGAAAACGTAATTCACTGGGGCCAGGAAAATATCCCTGGAGAGCCAGTGAGAATTCCTTGTGGCATGTGAGAAAAAGAAAGAAACACACACACACACACACACACACACACACACACACACACACACACACATACATACACACACTTGGAGGATGAAGCAAGACTCCAAGCTTTAATAATTTTATTGTTTTTCTCTCACAGCTTACATATTCCAGCAAATTCTTTCAAGCAGTACAAAAATCACAATATAGTTGCATTATATTTTTTGATTATCAATTATAATGTGTACACATATGAAGAGAAATATGTTTCCTAATAACCTCACATGTATAATATTAAGTAGTACTAGTATATATATATATTCTCAACGGTCCACATACATTACTAAGGAACATTTTATATATTAACAAAGTGTATGCAAGCATGGTAATTTTCTAAGCTAGTTTCTCTTTACTGGCAGATGATAATTTGTGCTTCCAGAAAAAGAAAAAGAAAGAAGAAAACGAAAGAAGAATCAAAAGTCTAGACCTTTATATAAAACCAGTCATTTCTACTTAAATCCTCAGGGAGCATATCTACTTATTAACACTTTTTATTACATCATATCAGGAATATGAGGGCAAAAATGGATACAGAAAATTAACAATTATCTTGCTCACCAGTCCTCCTTTAGCCAAAGAGTCAGGTTAGCCAATATTAGTCAAATTGTCATTGCTCTTATTCACCTACCTCAAAAGTCCCAAGTTCAAATATTTAAAGTGTGGCTTTCTGAAGATCAAATAGTTTTCTAACATTTTCTACATCAGAGCTACCCTAACTTAAGTTTACTAATAATCTACATCTCCACATCCTTTATGTGGGTGGTGGTCAGTGCTAATAATCTACATCTCTAAGTTCTTTCTAAGGATTGTGGTTGAATCCTTATTGTGCTCTAGCCACAATGCTTGAAAACATCCCTCACTAATAATACACATGCCAATGCCATTGCCCAGGGAGGGCCTGAACACCCCCTTAGATTTTCATATAACATAGAAATTGAGGGATGTGATGTGAGGGCAGCAAGCAGAGCAGAGCTCTACAACATTATGAAGTGCTCAGGATATGTAGTCCTCAGGGATCTGTCTCTCCAGGAACACCCACTATGTTTATGGGACATGATGGACCTCATCCATGAGTTCTAAAGCTATTGATTGTTTCTCTTGCATGGCCTCCAACATTTAACTCATTTATAAATTGAGAAATTATTCAATAAAGCAGAGGTAAATCTTCATGTCATGATTAACTCTGTGGTATCTAACTGTGGGTTTCTACTCTTCTATTTATACTATCTTGATAATCATTGCATATTTACTTTTTTGAAGAAATCAACAATTATGAAAGACATTATGGTCTGACTTGAAATATGTTAAAAATCAAATTCTCTTGGAATTCCTATATGTCATTACATATTATAATTTATTTAAATCTCAAACCTTTCTGTTTGCATTGGTCTGTAATGTTGGTAGATTGAATTTTATCAAAATCCATCTCTTTTCAATTAAACACATAGCCACATACAGAAAGAGAGAGAGGGACATACACACACACATACACAAACTAAACTTATATTAAATTGATCAACCCGTAGCACATGGTAGCATCATGTAATGACTTTAATATAGTTAATTATGCTGTCAAATGCCAAGGACCAATGCTCTTGAGCTATATTGGTGTCAGAATTATACAAATTTAACACGCTGGATGTTCCATACCACAGCTCTAAGTAGTCTGACAAGTTTGTGAACCTGTCACAATAAATGATTCACTGGGGCTGAGCTGAGAAGCATCAAGTTTATTTTTAATCTGGAACAGAATGTCAAAATTATACAAATAGACCTTTGTGATTTTTTTTTGTTTGTTTGTTTGTTTTTTACTCAACTGAGCACAGGATAGGCGTTTAATTAGAGTGAAGTTATGGTTTCATTGTGTATTTAGGAGAGTCTGATATTATATTTTGAGCATGCTCTTCACTCAGTCACTGTTTTAGATTAGCAACTAGCATAGTTAGATTGTTTAAATCCATTCTCTGAATCAAGTTTTTGTTGCTCTACAGAAATGTATTTAGCATGGATCTCTTGGGATTAGATAACTAATCAAGGGCTTTTCTCTAGAGAAGTATAATTATCTATCTCTCAGCAACCATTAATTGCCCTCTATGTCTTCATCAAGGGTTTGGTTTTGCTGGATTTCCCCATCCATTTTGGCACACCATTGGTATTATCATTGTATATGTCTTAATTAGGTGATTATATTGTCCAAGTGACATGGGTGTAGCTCAGAAATCATATGTAAGGGATTTTATCTTTCAGAAGATCCCTGGTCCTCTGACTTTTGCAATCATTCAACTTCCTTACCCTGATGACCCCTTAGGGGCACAAGTAGTGTGCCCTGTGGATAGTTGCTTTCAATATCTGTACCAGTTTTGGATTTATGAGATAGTATTGGATTGTGAAAAGAGTCCTTTGATGACAGGTGAAAGATAAGCAATTTGCATGTAGGTAGAAATTACACTGGTTTAGAAAACAATAGTATTAGATTCTTCTCCAGGATCCCTGACATCGGCATCCACTGGTAGTTGCCTGGGTTTATCTGACTAGGCATACATTCTCCTATTTAGTGGGCCTTAAATCCAATGAGAAAGGTTTGGTTATATCAATGTATAACTGTAACTATGACACTCAGGCATAAATTGACATGCTGGTGCTTTTGTTTCCGAGGCTTTTGTAGAACTATTAATAACGTTTCTTCCTTGAGGTTTCAGAATACCCAAAGATACTATGAGAACTGGTCTTCAGTGAGGAGGCATCTATGTTAGGTTCAGCCTGATTCAACAAGTACTGTGTCCAAACTGTCTTCAGTGATACCTTTAAGTTCTGTAAGACGACTAAGGACCATAACAGGAGTCTATGATGTTTGCAATGATTTTTGGATTCCTGGAACTAACAACTTGAAAAGTTCACAGAGAGCTGTGGATCTTGGGAGGAACATTGATATCCCAGGTAGCCTAACATCATTTAAATTATTTATCTGTATATATCTGTATGTTATGCATGTATTTTTAAGTAAACATAAAATGTTATGTATCACTATTTCTTTATCAATCATTCTTAGTATTTGTTATCCTCCCTCTATTTTTTCCTCTCTGTCCCTCTGTCCTACCCATGTATTTTACTTTCCCTTCATAGAATCTCTACACTATCACCATCTTTACATTTCTTCCAAGAGTCATCTGTTTGATAGGAAGTTTAAAAAATTTTCATTTGGGGCTGGTGAGATGGCTCAGCGGGTAAGAGCACCAGACTGCTCTTCCGAAGGTGATAAGTTCAAATCCCAGCAACCACATGGTGGCTCATAACCATCCGATCTGGCTCCCTCTTCTGGAGTGTCTGAAGACAGCTACAGTGTACTTACGTATAATAAATAAAATAAATCTTTAAAAAAATTCACTAAATTAATATTAAAAAAAATCTCACTAGATTTATTTTACAGAGGACTTCCATTTATAGTTTAAATAAAGGTTATTTATTTCATTTAAAGAATTTTGAAAATACAATGAACATTGATTAACTTACCAATTACTTTATTAATAAAAAACGAATATTCTTTTATCACTTGTTACATCCCAGAGACCTTTTTCGTGATTGTCTATAGAAATAGAAACATCAAGAAGCTCTGGTACCAGAGAAGTATCTGATTTTATAAATATATAAATTTTATAAATGAAAATGTATAGGTTATAGATTTGTTATTTAAATAAAAATAAGTATATTGTTATTTAAACACTGAATTATTAATTGCACTCAAGAAAACTATGAGCTTGAAAATACATTCCCTTAAAGGTCTGCCAATGCGAAGTGTATGCAGCATAGTGGAAAAGTAGCAGGCAGCAATGTCTGGTGATCTGCTGAGAAAGATCTGATGTCTTGATGGAAAGAAATGATTTTTTAAAAATTTTTCTTTTATTAGATATTTTCTTCGTTTACATTTCAAATGCTATCTCCTTTCCTAGTTCCCTATACCCTCCACACATACTGCTCCCCAATCCACCCACTTCTGCTTCCTGTTCATGGCATTCCCCTGTACTGGAGCATATAATATTCACAAGACCAAGGGGCCTATCCTCCCATTGATGGCCAACTAGGCCATTCTCTGCTAAATATGTAACTAGAATTACTAATTCTGTTGGGTACTGGTTAGTTCATATGTTTCTCCTCCTCCTATAGGGTTGCAGATCCCTTTAGCACCTTGGTTACTTTCTCTAGCTCCTTCATTGGGGTCCTGTGTTCTATCCAACAGTTGATTGTGAGCATCTACTTCTGCATTTGCCAGGCACTGGCATAGCCTCACAAGAGACCGCTATATCAGGGCCCTGTCAGTAAAATCTTGCTGGAATATGCAATAGTGTCTGGGTTTGGTGGTTGTTTATGGAATGGATCCAGAGGTGGGGCAGTCTCTGGATGGTCCTTCCTTCCTTCTCAACTAAGAACTTTGTCTCTGTAACTCCTTCCATGGGTATTTTGTTCCCCTTTCTAAGAAGCAACGAAGTATCCACACTTTGGTCTTCTTTCTGATTGTTTCATGTGTTTTGCAAATTGTATCTTGGGTATTCTAAGTTTCTGGGATAATATCTGCCTATCACTGAGTGTATATCATGTGTGTTATTTTATCACTGGGTTAACTCACTCAGGATGATATCCTTCAAGATACATACATTTGCCTAAGAATTTCATAAATTCATTGTTTTTAATTGCTGAGTAGTACTCCATTGTGTAAATGTATCACATTATCTGCATCCATTCACCTTTTGAGGGGCATCTGGGTTCTTTCCAGCTTCTGGGTATTATAAATAAGGCTGCTATGAACATAGTGGAGCATGTGTCCATATTACCAGTTGGAACATCTTCTGGGTATATGTCCAGAAGAGGTATTGCTGGATCTTCCAGTAGTACTATGTCCAGTTTTCTGAGGAACCTCCAAACTGATTTCCAGAGTGGTTGTATCAGCTTGCAATGCTACCAGAAATGGAGGGGTATTCCTCTTTCTTCACACATCAACACCAGCATCTCCTGTAATCTGAATTATTGATCTTAGCCATTCTGATTGGTGTGAGGTGGAATCTTAGGGTTGTTTTGATTTGCATTTCACTGATGATTAAGGATGTTGAACATTTTTTTCAGGTGTTTCTTAGCCATTTGCTATTCCTCAGTTGAGAATTCTTTGTTTATCTCTGTACTCCAATTTTAATAGGGTTATTTGATTTTCTGGAGTCCAGCTTCTTGAGCTCTTTGTATATATTGGATATTGGTCCCCTATCAGTTATAGGATTGGGAAAAAAATCCTTTCCCAATCTGTTGGTGGCCTTTTTGTCTTAGTGACAGTGCCTTTTGCCTTACAGAAGCTTTGCAGTTTCATGAGGTCCCATTTGTCAATACTTGATCTTACAGCACAAGCCATTGCTCTTCTGTTTAGGAATTTTACCCCTGTGCCCATATCTTCGAGGTTTTTCCCCACTTTCTCCTCTATAAATTTCAGTGTTTTGGTTTTATGTGGAGTTCTTGGATCCACTTAGACTTAAGCTTTGTACAAGGAGATAAGAATGGATCAATTCACATTCTTATACTTCATAACCACCAGTTGTGCCAGCACCATTGTTGAAAATGCTGTCCTTTTTCCACTGGATGGTTTTAGCTCTCTTATCAAAGATCAAGTGATCATAGGTGTGTGGGTTCATTTCTAGGTCTTCATTTCTATTCCATTGACCTACCTGTCTGTTGCTGTACCAGTACCATGCAGTTTTTATCACAATGCTCTGTCGAACAGCTTTAGATCAGGCATGGTGATTCCACCAGAGGCTCTTTTATTGTTGAAAATAGTTTTTTGCTATCTTAGGGTTTTTTGTTTGTTTGTTTGTTTGTTTGTTTGTTTTTGTTATTCCAGATGAATTTGTAAATTGCCCTTTCTAACTCTGGGAAGAATTGAGTTGGAATTTTGATGAGGATTGTATTGAATCTGGAGATTGCTTTCGGCAAGATAGACATTTTTACAATATTAATCCCGCCAATCCATGAGTATAGGAGATCTTTCCTTCTTCTGAGATCTTCTATTTCTTTCTTCAGAGACTTGAAGTTCTTATACAGATCTCTCACTTCCTTAGTTAGAGTCACACCAAGGTATTTTATATTATTTCTGTCATGCCTTTTGTTAAAAGAGATTCTTCAACTAGAACTTGCAATGAATTTATTGTAATTAAAAATCATGATAATGTGGCATGCTTAAGCAACAAAATTAACTTTCTAATATTTTTGAGAACAGAATAACAAAGTATTTTCTTGGCAGAGTTGAATTTTCATACTCCATTCCCTTTAGTTTATAACTTTGGTCTTCTCATGTCTCTCTTCCCTGCATCTATATGGAGCTAGCTACTTCTCATAAAGGCTTCAGCTATAATGGATTAATGCTAACATTAAAGACTTCTTTTAATCATGATTGCCTCTTTAAGCAGCCTATCTCCAAACACATTTTGTTTATAATGGACATTTGAGAAAGCACAGTCATGTGTACTTTATACATGAGATTTTAAGTTACCCAAGGGAGAAGATATTAGAAAAGGGTCCATTGACTTAAATAACAAAAGGGTCTTGAAGTGGACCTGTGGATTTAACAATTTTGAGCTGCTAAAAGTTAACAACAATTAAAAGTAAAGCTAAATGACTTCTTCATAAATTGTATCAATGCTTGAGACCAGTCAATCATTTTACATAGACACCATGTCTTACAGGTATAGCTTCCACCACAGTTAATAACAAAGTGTTTAAGAGTTTGAAGACTGTTTAAGAAATTGGAAAGAACCCAGATGTCCCTCAACAGAGGAATGGATACAAAAAATTTGGTATATTTACACAATGGAGTACTACTCAGCTATTAAAAACAATAAATATACGAAATTCCTAGGCAAATGGATGGATCTGGAGGCCATCATCCTGAGTGAAGTAACCCATTCACAAAAGAACTCACATAACATGTATTCACTGATATGTGGATATTAGCCCAGAAACCTAGACTACCCAAGATACAATTTACTAAACACATGATACTCAAGATGAAGGAAGATCAAAATGTGGACATGTCACCCCTTCCTAGAATTAAGAACAAAGCACATATTGAAAGAGTTAAAGAGATCGTGTGTGAAGCTGACTCCAATGGATGGACCCAATGACTACGGCTGCCAGGGATCCATCCCATAATCAGCCACCAAACATAGACACTATAGCATATGCCAGCAAGATATTGCTGAAAGGACCCGGATATAGCTGTCTTGGGAGAAACTATACCAATGCTGGGCAAACATGGAGGTGGAAGCTCACAGTCAGCTAGTAGATGGAACACAGGGTTTCCAAGGAAGAAGGAGCTAGAGAAAGTACCCAAGGAGCTGAAGGGGTCTTTAACCCTATAGGTGGAAGAATAACCATGAACTAACTAGTACCCCCTGAGCTCATGTCTCTAGCTGCATATATAGTAGAGGATGGCCTGGCTGGCCATCATTGGGAGTAGAGGCCCCTTGGTCATGCAGACTTTATATGCCCCAGTACAGGGGAACGCCAGGGCCAAGAAGTGGGAGCGGGTGGGTAGGGGAGCAGGGCTGGGAGGGGGTAGGGTATAGGGAACTTTCTGGATAACACTTGAAATGTAAATGAAGAAAATATCTAATAAAAGTTGGAAAAAAAAAAAAAAAAGACTATTTAAAAGCCCGGTTGTTTCATCTGAAATTCAAGGCAATGTTTTCGTGAAAAGTGACTAGGAGTAATGAAACAAGTTCTATACTTCAAATATACCATAGGAAAAAGTGAAGAAAAAATAAAACTGCAATGTATGGTACAGAACCAAGTCTTTTTTTTTTTTTATTAGATATTTTCTTTATTTACATTTCAAATGCTATCCCGAAAGTTCTTTATACCCGCCCTGCTCCCCTACCTACCCACTCCCACCTGTTGGCCCTGGCATTCCCCTCTACTGGGGCATATAAAGTTTGTAAGACCAAGGGGCCTCTCTTCCCAGTGATGGCCGACTAGAACATCTTCTGCTACATGTGCATCTAGATACACGAGCTCTGGGGGTACTGGTTAGTTCATATTGTTGTTCCACCTAAAGGGTTGTAGACCCCTTCAGCTCCTTGGGTAATTTCGCTAGCTTCTTCATTGGGGGCCCTGTGTGCTATCCTATAGGCAACTATGAGCATCTCCTTCTATATTTGCCAGGCACTGGCATAGCCTTACTTGAGATAGTTATATCAACGTCATTTCAGCAGAAAGTTGCTGGCATATGCAATAGTGTCTGTGTTTGGTGGCTGTTTATGGGATGGATCCCCAGGTGGGGTAGTCTCTGGATGATCCAACCTTTCATCTTAGCTCTAATCTTTGTCTCTGTAACTCCTTTCATGTTTTTTTTTTTTGTTTGTTTGTTTGTTTTGTTTTGTTTTGTTTTGTTTTTTTGGTTTTTTTTTTCTCTATTCTAAGAAGAAATGAAGTTCCATGCTTTGGTCTTCGTTCTTCTTGATTTTCTATTGTTTTGCAAGTTGTATCTTGATTATTCTAAGTTTCTGGGCTAATATACACTTATCAGTGAGTGCATATCAAGAGACTTATTTTGTGGTTGGGTTACCTCACTAAGGATGATGTCCTCCAGATACATCCATTTGCCCAAGAATTTCATAAATTCATTGTTTTTAATAGCTGAGTAGTACTCCATTGTGTAAATGTACCACATTTTCTGAATCCATTCCTCTGTTACGGATATCTGGGTCCAGCTTCTGGCTGTTATAAATAAGGCTGCTACGAACATAGTGGAGAATGTGTCCTTATTACCATCTTCTGGTTATATGCCTCGGAGAGGTATTGCTGGATCTTCCAGTAGTACAATGTCCAATTTTCTGAGGAACCACCAGACTGACTTCCAGAGTGGTTGTACAAGCTTGCAATCCCACCATCAATGAAGGAGTGTTCCTCTTTCTCCACATGCTCACCAGCATACACAATGGTGTACTACTCAGCTATTAAAAACAATGTATTTATGAAATTTTTGACAAATGGATGTATCTAGAGGATATCATCCTTAGTGAGGTAACCCAATCACAAAAGAAGTCTCTTGATATGCACTCACTGATAAGTGCATATTAGCCCAGAAACTTAGAATACTCAAGATACAATTTGCAAAACACAAGAAAATCAAGAAGATGGAAGACCAACGTGTAGATACTTCATTCCTCCTTAGAATAGGGCACAAAACAACCATAATAGGAGTTACAGAGCCAAAGATTGGAGCTAAGATGAAAGAATGGACTCTCCAGAGACTACCCCACCCAGGGATCCTTCCCCTAATCAACCACCAAACCCAGACACTATTGCATATGCCAGAAAGTTTTTGCTGAAGGGACCCTGATATAGCTGTCTCATATGAGGCTATGCCAGTGCCTGACAAATACAGAAGTGGATGCTCACAGTCATCTATAGGATGGAACACATGGCCCCCAAAGAAGGAGCTAGAGAAAGTACCCACGGAACTGAAGGGGTCTGCAACCCTATTGTGGAAAAACAATATCAACCAACCAATACCCCCATAGCTGGTGTCTCTAGCTGCATATTACTGGGATGAGAGGCCCCTAGGTCTTGCAAACTTATATATCCCAGTAGAGGGGAATGACAGGGCCAAGAAGTGGGAGTGGGTAGGTAGGGGAGCAGGGCAGGGTGAGGGTATAGGGAACTTTCAGGATAACATTTGAAATGTAAATATAGAAAATATCTAATAAAATAAAATTTAAAAAATACTCTGGATCTGCTCCATTTTCAATTGGGTTATTTGTTTTATTGATATTTAATTTATTGAATAATTTATGTAGTGTGGATGTATAGTTGCTAAATTTTTTTTCACATTCTTTAGTCTTCTGAATTATAACAATGAAATTTTTCCTTTACTGTACAGAAACACGTGAGGTTCATGGGGTCCCATTTGCTGATTGTTGATTTCAGTACCCACTCTATTCGTGTTCTCTTTACAAAATCTTTTCCTGTGCTAATTGGTTCCAGTCTATTTCCCACATTCAATTCGTACATATTCAGTGTATATGGTTTTATATTGAGGTCTTTTATCCTTTAGGAATTGAGTTTTATGTAGGGTGACACTCATGTATCTATTTGCATTCTTCTATATGTAGCTATCAAGTTTGACCAACCATTTGTTAAAGATACTGTCTTTTTTTTCCCCCAGTGTGTATTTCTGTTTGCTTTATCAAATATCTGTTTGCTTTGCTTAGGTTGTTTGCTCAATGATGCATTATTTCACTTTTAAATAAATATAATTAGCCCAAACACAGTGATGTAATCTAATTTTAAGAAATACTCTTAATAAATAGGAACACCAGAATATAAAGAACGATGCAGAAGTTCTCTCTGAAATCCAAAGAATTTTCTGACCAGTAATTTTAACAGAAGTGTTGGTTTGCTCTCATCCATATAATTTCCCTTTTCTGATCCCTAAAATGGGGCCAGTAGTACTGGCCTACAAAGTATTTGGTCAGGACTGTAGGGGTAGTTCATTAAAATGTAAATTAGGCTAAGTTTTCAGAAACTTACAAGTAACTATATAAATAATGAAGAACAACGAGAAGCCTTCTTTCCCTCAGGAACTTTGTTTCTCTAATAGTTTGAACCTTATCCATAGTCATGAATCTAGATACTACGAAACACTCTCTGTGGGAAAAAAAAAAAAAAAAAAAAAAAAAAAAAAAAAAAAAAAAAAAAAAAAAAAAAAAAAAAAAAAAAAAAAAAAAAAAAAAAAAAAAAAAAAAAAAAAAAAAAAAAAAAAAAAAAANTGAACCTTATCCATAGTCATGAATCTAGATACGAAACACTCTCTGTGGGGAAAAAAAAAAAAAAAAAAAGAAGATAAAGCAAATAAGCTGAGTGCAGCAGTGTGAGACTTCAAATGCCATCCAGTGATAAGAAAGCCACCTGGGATTCTACTGTGTTTAATGAAGAAAATTGTCCTGGGATGAGGATAAACCACAAACTCTGCTGTGTTAGATTCGTCCTGCTAGACCTGTATGTCACAATGTACTTGGCTCAAGAAAGAGAACCCCAACTACATAGAATGTTTTAACCTGTGGAGAGAAAGTGCTACGCTTTGCTTTCAGAAAACATCTCTGTGGTGAATCTGAATCCTGTGTCTCTGTGTAGATCATTCTATCCAAACAGAGGTCAGTTTATGTCAGCCTGTTCAGGATATAGGCAAATAAGAGTCTTTAGCAGACCACAGTGGAGTGATCAAGAGTATTTTGAAAGAAAACACTTAAAGAAATCACTATGTATATATTGGAAAAACCGCCAAATATAGGGATTTGAATTAAGGTTTAAGAATTTAAATGTGTCTTCATATTGTAATATGACCTAACCCTATCATTCAAGAAGATTATATTACTAGTCACAAACCACTTGTCCTACAAGCAATAAGTGCCCTTTCTAAATGGAATAAACTAAATTTATCTTATCCATGAGGTTAGTATTACAAAACCCCAGTAGGTAATAAAATTCCATATAATTTCATATCCAATACTAACAATGTTTTATTTTTCATTAATCTTTTAGGACAAAGTTAATTAAAGCCTATCTGAATAAGAGGTCACAGCAGCAAATAATGAATAGAATAATATCGTAACAAATATGATATGAAGATTTTTGTCTCTAATGAGAACCACAATTATTTCTATGTTTTATGTCTGCCTACCTACCTGTCTCTCTCTCTCTCTCTCTCTCTCTCTCTCTCTCTCTCTCTCTGTGTGTGTGTGTGTGTGTATGTGCGTGTGTGTGTATATATACACACACACACACAAATGTACAAGTAAGTCTGAGTTATGTACATGTTTTTTGTGTATATGTGCAAGTATATGTGCATACATGTGCACATTTATACAGAGGCCAAACCTCTACAAATGTCTTTCTTACTCATTCTTCAGTTAACTTCTTTTAATTTTCAATATTTTACTTATTTTTGAGTGTTTAATGTGTGTAGCCAGGGTGCACATGTGAAGGGCAGAGGGAAACATATGACAATAGGTTCTCTCTACTATGTAGGGCCTAAGGAATCCCCTCATCTTCAGAATATGAGTCAAGAACCTTTGTCATGAGTCATCTAGCTTGCTTTAGAGAATTGAGTACTCCTTCATCTTGGTAGATTATTCACCTTACTTTTTTGGATTGTGTTTCTTGATTGACTTAAACTGTCTGGGAAATGAATGCCCAGCTTCTGCCTGTCCTTACCTTCCTAGCTTGAGGTTAACATCTATTCATTATTATGCCCAGCTTCTTTATGGATGAGAATGGAGAATCAGGTCATTGTATTTTGCCAGCAGGTATTTTATCAACTGAACCATCTTTCCATCCTTATATGCTCTTCTTTTATTTGTGATGAACAAGGGCATGTTATGCCTGTCAGAAGAGATGATATGGAAGATACAGGCAAATGGTTAAGCTATTCTGAAAAGGTCATTGGAAATAGGTTCTCTAATTCATAGTTGCCAATTTGGTAGCTTCTGAGCAATTAATATTGGGAGAGTCATGTGAGTATGCTAGACAAGGAATAATTCATTGTTTTACTGAGAATAGCAAGTAATTTCACACATATAAATTGTTTATGGCTAAAAATTTCTATTTAATATTTTACACCACAGTTCCCTGCAGGTGACTGCAACCAAAGAAAACAAAACTGTGCTTAAAGAATGAGCCTGTACTCTTTATTCCTCACTGAGGCCAGCACTCTCAATAGAGTTCATTTGTGACATGACCGTCAATTCTATTCCATTCAAGACCATTACTTCTCTACTCTCATGGACAAAGCACTGTGCGTGGATATTTCTTAACTCATATAATACACTTGTATTTGTCACAACACTGAGTGTAGGATCTTCATGATAAGGGCTGGCCTATTGTAAATAGTCTTATTAAAGTGTGCATCCCAGTCTTTACAGATAATATCACTGAAATCGGAATTTTGACTCATTTGGATATTTCCATTGCTGTTGCCAATGTTCTAGAATTTCTTAAATGCTAGCTATAGCTATATGCCTAGTTATAGGTAACAGTAGGTCTCTGTGTGTGTGTGTGTGTGTGTGTGTGTGTGTGTGTGTGTGTTTGTGTG
Organism: Mus minutoides; assembly: GCA_902729485.2. NCBI lineage: Eukaryota > Metazoa > Chordata > Mammalia > Rodentia > Muridae > Mus > Mus minutoides. Next base: position 12,047 of record LR752340.1, on the reverse strand, counting down.
TACATTTCTGTGTGTGTGTGAATGTGTGTGAAACAGAAGCTTATTACTATTTCTACTCTTTAAATTATCTTTATATGATAATGACTTCATATTGCATGCCTCCAGATCTCTCTCATGCTTAGATTTCAGAGGAGTACACATTTCTGCCAATCAACTCTCTTGAAAATCCAACTTACTCAAACAAAGGCCATCAAGACTTTGCTTTACCCCAAAATCTTACTGCAATAATCACATATAATTTTCCTGATTAAATGAAGTGTAAATTTTTGTTCCAACACCCCTTTTCCTAAAAGGATATAACATAGTGTGTTTAAATTGAAACGTACTGTTTGCTTTCTCTTTTCTTGCATTTGTTGATTGTCCAGGGTCTCAAGCTTGCTAAGTACTTACTCAGATACATTTCCATCTGTCTTTTTTATTACCTTTACAAATAAAATTCACTGTATTGTAAAGTCACTTTATTGGATCACAGCCATATGCAATCATTGGTACATTGTGTCTGCTTTTTCAACCTATTACAACAGAGTTGAATGGTTGCAGTGTAGTCCTTATGGAAAGAAGTTGCATTTAAAAGAAAAACTTTACTGGCTTCTGTTATACTAAAAATATTCATTACTTTTTGGATGCTTCTGAAGATGCTCTATTTTTCTCTCATTATTTATCTAAGCTTATATTCATGTACTATTATTTAGAGTTGCAAAAATCAATTCTTTTTTTAAAATTTAATTTCATTTTTATTCACTTTACATCCAGCTCATTGCCCACCTCCAAGTCACAGGTCACACCCTTCCAAAATCCTGCCAACTTCCTCTTTCCCTTTTGCCTTTCATCAGGTGAGTGTCCCCATCCTAGATATCCCCCACCCTGCACTTCATGTCTCTGAGAGGTTAGGCATTTTATTTCCTATTGGAGACAGAAAGGCAGAGATTTCACAACAGAGTTATCTCCAATGGCAGAGAAGCTTTTAATTGAATATTCAAAGTCCTTAGTCATCAGGGAAATATAAATCAAAAGAACTCTGATATTCCATTTTATACCCATCAGAATGGCTAAGAACAAAACTCAAGAGATAGCCCATTCTGGCAACGATGCAGAGCAAGGTGAAAACACCTCCATTGCTGGTGAGAATGAAAACTTGAACAACCACTTTGGAAATACATTTGGCTGTTTCTCAGAAAACTGGGAATAGTTCTACTTCAAGAAGGCTGTACCACACCTGGCTATATACTCAAAAAAGTGTTCCAACATCTTGCAAAGACACTTGTACAACTATGTTTGTAGAAGCTTTAATAATAATCAGGAACTGGAAACAGCATAGATGTCCCTCAATTGAAAAATGGATTAAATAATGTGGTGCATCTACACAATGGAATACTATTCAACTATTAGAAACAAAGATGTCACAAACTTTGCAGGCAAGTGGATGGAACTTGAGCATTTCACCCTCACTGTGGTAACCTAGTCAGAAAAGATATGCATAGTATGTACTCACTTATACATGTATATTAGCTATAAAATAAAGATACCATGCTATACTCTCCAGACCCAAAGAAGCTAAACAAGAAGGGAAGGCCCTAGTCAGGAAGCTTGAATCTCACTTAGAAGGGGAATAAAATAGTCATAAGAGGCAGATATAGGGAGGAAGCTGGGAGAGACCAGGGATGGGGAGGGGAATGGGATGTTCAGGATTATATGTAGGGAAGGACAGGAGAGATGATTATATGGTCATGAAAATGAATGGAAACCTGCAAAATCAATTCTGGGCATCTTATAGTACTAGTGAATAAATGAACAGATGATGACAAAGTTTGATATATATCCACAACACAGATGAAAAAATTTAAAGCTTATATTAGTTATATATTGTAGTATAAAATATTATATTATAAATTTCATCCTATTCATTTATTTTATACCACTAGGGTCAGGCTAGATTTATATGATAGGATTAATATAGACATGTTTACTTGACAGAATGATATAATACTGGTGTGTCTATTTTCAAATTTCTCCAAGCTACATTGTAAAAATAATATATAAGAACAATATTCTGTCAGAACCAAAGTTTTATATGTATTAATCATACAGTGAAGCCCTTTGAAGTATTCCCAATTCTATAAGTGACTAGGAGTAAGAAGTGAATGGATCCTTGATACTGCTTCCAGAAAACGATGTAAAAAAATGTCCAATGAATGTTTTACTCTATTTTTTAGCCATTAATTTTTTTGTTTAGTGAATTATACAATATTGATTTTTCTAGTTATGTTTATGTAATTGTTGCATCCAACATTATGTTATGAATAATTTCTGAAAATAAAATATTTAATTATTACAGGAAAGAAAATGAAAAAAATGTCAATGTTATATGGCCACTTTTCATTTTCTGAGACTTTTTCTCTTTTACATAGCATAATGAATGTTGGTAAAACAGGAAAAATTCTGAGTTTTATTTCAAAGCAAGGGAAACAGAGATGAAACTGAAAGCATTTGCATATGAACTACAATAGGATTATGGATACACTCAAGCTGGGAAGGAGCCTTTATCCATGATAACACTGTAGTGGCCATAAAATATAAGTGATTTATTGTTAAAACAACATGGACATTTTTTTATAAGGTCAAACTGGTTTGTTCTCTTTTATGTCAAGTAGAGGCAGAAAGCTTAAACTCAGGTAGTATTTATAAGCACTTTCTCTTAAATGTAGGCTAATGAGGCAGTTCATCCAGGAAGAAGAACTAATGCCTATACATGCACACACAAAACACATTTAAATCTACAGATATCTCTGCATATTTAAATAACTACATTTATCAGTGATAAAAAATTACATATACAATTCTGAAAGAATGAATTTGTCCAAATAGTTGTGATGCACAGAGAAATATAGCAAAAGCTAAGCAAAAGTATTAGAAATGGTTAAGAATATAATTCTAAACTTTAATATAAAAATACAAAAAATTACAAAGATCTATAAATTTTAGCTAAATTTATATTGTATTTTATTTATTCATTTTTGAGACCTGGTATCTCTTAGCACATCCCTAGTTAGTATGGAGCTTGCTATGTAGAACAAGCTAGCCATAAACTCAGAGAACTTCCTGCCTCTGCCTGATGATACTAAAGGATGAAGGGTGCTGTGTACCCCATGCCCATGGGTAGTTAGCAATTAGACATCACTATGAATAGCTTTAAAGTAAATATAAACTAAAGATATGACTTGTCTGGATATATTTTATTGACTTGTTTATTATTAAAAACTAGGAAAAGTTCAAAGAACCACATCTATTTTAAGGTATAAGAAGTTTAGGAATGACCTCACACCAGTCAGAATGACTAAGATCAAAAATTCAGGTGACAGCAGATGCTGGCGAGGATGTGGAGAAAGAGGAACACCCCTTCATTGCTGGTGGGATTGCAAGCTGGTACAACCACTCTGGAAATCAGTCTCACGGTTTCTCAGAAAACTGGACATAGTACTACCAATTGATCCAGCAATACCTCTACTGGGCATATACCCAGAAGATATTCCAACTGGTAACAAAGACACATGCTCCACTATGTTCATAGCAGCCTTATTTACAATATCCAGAAGCTGGAAAGAACCCAGATGTCCCTCAACAGAGGAATGGATACAAAAAATTTGGTATATCTACACAATGGAGTACTACTCAGCTATTAAAAACAATGAATTTATGAAATTCTTGAGCAAATGGATGTATCTGAAGGATATCATCCTGAGTGAGGTAACCTAATCACAAAAGAAGACACTTAATATGCACTCACTGATAAGGGGATATTAGCCCAGAAACCTATAATACCCAAGATACAAGTTCCAACACACAAGAAAATCAAGAAAGACCAATACGTGGATACTTCATTCCTCCCTAGAATAGGGAATAAATATACATGGAAGGAGGTACAGAGACAAAGTTTGGAGCTAAAATGAAAGGATGGACCATCCAGAGATTGCCCCACCCGGGTGGTCCATCACATAATCAGCCACCAAATGCAGACCCGACTGCATACACCAGCAGGATATTACTGAAAGGACCCTGATATAGCTGTCTCCTGGGAGTCTTTGACAGTCCCTGACACATACAGAAGTGGATGCTCACAATCATCTATAGGGCAGAAAACAGGGTCCCCAATGTAGGAGCTAGAGAAAGTACCCAAGAGCTGTAGGGGTCTGCAACCCTATAGATGGAACAACAATATGAACTAATCAGAACTCCCAAAGCTCATGTCTCTAGCTGCATATGTATTAGAAGATGGCCTAGTTGGCCATTATTGGGGAAGAAAGTCCCTTGGTCTAGCAATGTTTCTATGCCCCAGTACAGGGGAATGCCAGGGCCAAGTAGTGGGAGTGTGTAGGTAGGGGAGCAGGGCGGGAGGAGGGTATAGGGGACTTATGGGATAACACTTGAAATGTAAATAAAGAAAGTATCTATTAAAAAAAAAAGAAGTTTAGGAATGTATAATTTACATTTATCTGTGTCAACACCTTTAGGAGTAATTGTTCCTTCAGGTTCCTCTTTTATCCTCTATCCAATTGTGTTATATCTGTACCTTTTTATTTTATCTGATATGTCTCAAAAGCATTGGAGTTAGGAAGCCCAGATAAATTAGAATCTGATTTCTTTTTTGAAAACAAATTCCCAGGGATTATTAACATTAACATATTTCCATATGTTTCAACATTTTGAGAAATGGTTATCGCTACTTTGTTGTGTGTATTCATTTCCAGACCTGCTAACTGAGAAGCAGAAGCAGACAGGTGGTCTCATAACATTTTTTTCTTCTCCTTTTAAATGATTTCTCTTCAATTATCAATTATATTCCCCATGGAGTGAAAGAAAAACTTTCCTTTTGTTGTTACCTACTTAGATTTTATACAAAAATAGTCCTTACATCGGAAGTAAATTGGTGTTTTGGCAAGAAGATGTCAGTTTATTGTACTATACATGAAATTTGCTGGCAAATTCAAGGATCATAGGGCATTCTATAGTCATTTAAACAGTCACCTGTTAATAGGTGTGAGTCCTTATAATAATATGTTCAGATATTTCTACACCTATGAAACGCCTATTTTAATAAACTATAAGTGAAAATCTTATTGTTTTGATAAGATAATGTTTTTCTAATATGGATTGGGGAGGAGCTCTGGAGGGCCCACCTCTAGCAGAAGAACTATTGTCAGTTGCTGGTTTATAAGGAATTGAGAGAATCATTGAAAGAGTGACAAAGTTCTTTGCCAAATATATCTTCATCTTATTCTCTCTAGTCAGGTCCTTTCAGATCCTTTCTTCTCCCCACCTATCCAACTTGAAGTTCTTTCTCAAAAACAAAACAATACAAACAAAAAACAAAAACAAACAAACAAATAAAACATAGCAAAACAAGAACCTGATACATTAACAAAATTAAGGAAACAAAATAAAACGCTCCTACAAAAACAACCACTGCAAACACCACCAACCAGTTACCATATTAACACACACACACACACACACACACACACACACACACACACACACACAAAGGAAGACAACTTTGTGGAGTCCATGATATTTTGGTCAACAACTTTTGAACATGCGACCTTCCCTGAAGTGGGTGATATACCTAATATAACTACTCTCACTCCACTGAAGAAAACTTTCTATCTCCCAGTAGCTATAAATGATAGCTCAGCACTTAATGATTACCCTATTAGCTAGGTTTGTATTCGTTCATCCATTTTTCAAAAACATGACAAAATATGATTTAAAAATCTCGGGGGATTTTGGAGAAATCTCGGCTCAGAAATTAAGGGTGCTGACTACACTTCCAGAGGTCCAGAGTTTAATTCCCAACAACCACATGGTGGCTCACAAACATCTGTAATGGGGTCCAATGCCCTCTTCTGGTGTGTCTGAGGACAGCTACAGTATACTCACATAAATAAAATAAATAAATCTTAAAAACAAAACAAAAGGCTGTGACATGAGTCAATTACATTTATTTGTAAACAATGCAATGCAATAATTAATGATAACACTACTCCTTGAGAAACAACATTTAATATCACTAAAAGAAACAGAATCAAAAATGGTCAATTTGAAATGGTTTCTTTGAATATTTCTAATATTATGCCAAGTTGATATTCAAGTTTCAAACTGAAATATATGTTTAAATACTGTCTAAAAATATTTTAGAAAGTTTTATGATATTTTGTTTCAAATTTAAAAGGATTTTTAATTTTATTTTATGTGTGCAAGCCATTTTCCTGCTTTTATATAAATGTCCCAGCACGTTCTGTGCTTGGTGCCTACAGCCATTAAAGAGGGACTCTGATTCCCAGCAACTGTAGTGCCAGACAATTGTGAGCCACCACGTGGTTCCTCAAGTCCAGTACTTGTTCTCAATTCTTAGCCAACTTCCGGGTCCCTATTACAATTATCGTTAAAAAAGAATCCAAGATAAAATAAATAGTTGTAGCTGATGTGCCCTATAAGTTCTCCTCAAATGGCATAAAGGAAACTTATGTTGCAATGTAAAGATAAAGTAATGGTTTTACGAAAGATATTTGTATCTGTATGGGTTATTTATATGACAACGATATATAAATACATAAATATAAATAAAATAGTTACCCACTATTTTCTTCATTTTAAGGTGGAGACATTATTTTGTGATCAAGAATGGCCCATTAAATTAGAATTTATACAATTTATATATACTGTATCTATAGATATAGATATAGATGATATAGAGATAGAGATAGAGATAGAGATAGAGATATACAAACATACATAAAGTAATAAATAGTGCATGGTAGATAAAGGCCCAGCCCCAGGACAGACTCTCCCTTCCCTTCCTGTTTGGTCCGGTGCACCGGCACCAGCCCAGGGCTCGGGCACAGGCTCTGCACACTCTCCTCAGGACTCCCCAGGCTATCTTGGGACCACAGGTGAGCAGCTGAACGCAGCATCTGTTCCTGCCCAATCCCGTGCAACCTGAGTCACCAGCCAGGACAGACATAAAGGCCCAGACCATTTCAGACTCTCCCTTCTGGCCTGCACCACCACCAGGTCTCCTTGGTTAGGGATGGCAGGAGGTAAGCATAAGAACAGAAGCAACAGAATCCAAGGGTACTTGGCATCACCAGATCAAAACTCACCCACCCCATCAAGTCCTAGATACAACAGCACACCAGAAAAACAGGACATGGATATAAAGTCACTCGTCATGATGATGATGGAGGACTATAAGAAGGAAATACAGGAAAACGCAGATAAACAAGTAGAAGCATTTAAAGAGGAAAAACTTAGAGAGGTACAGGAAAACACAGATTAACAACTAGAAGCATTTAAAGAGGAAATACGTAGAGAGTTAAAGGAAAACAATACCAAACAGGTGATGGAATGGAACAAAACCATCCAGGACCTAAAAATGGAAGTAGAAACAATTAAGAAAAACCAAAAGGAGATAACCCGGGAGATAGAAACTATAGGAAAAAAAATCAGGAACCATAGATATGAGCATCAGCAACAGAATACAAGAGATAGAAGAGAGAATCTCAGGCACAGAAGATTCTATAGGAAGCATAGACAAGACAATCAAAGAAAATGCTAAATGCAAAAAGATTCTAACACAAAATATCCAGGAAATCCAGGACACAATGAGAAGACCAAACTTAAGGATAATA
>LR753016.1:28309-42559 GCA_902729485.2 Mus minutoides | reverse complement strand
CAAGTGGTTAAGAGCACTCACTGGCTGATCCTCTAGAGGACCCAGGCTCAATTCCCAGGGTCCAAATTGTAGCATAAAGATGTCTCTAACTACAGTTCCAAAGGATTCACTGTATCAGGCATGAATGTAGAGCATATATCTGTACATGCAGCCACAATACCCAAACACATAAAATAAACTAACTAACTTAATTAATTAATTAATTAAAATAAATATTAGGACAATCTCAAGAAAGGTAGATAAAGAAATTCATATCTTCTCGTCCTCTTCTTCCCAATCTTCCTGCCCCACCTCTCTCTGTGGGGAGGAGTAGTGGGGGGTAATTGTGGGACTTTGTATGGCTACTAGAGAGCAACATTTGAAAGTTAGTTTCCTCCTTCCTCTGTAGGATCTGGGGATTTAGCCTAGGTTGTCAGGTGAGGATGGAAAGAGGTTTTGCTAAGCCATCTCTCTGTCTTAGACTATTTCTACTTTGATAATGGAAGTGAGCGTCACAATATGTCATGTGGGATAGTTTTAGTTATAAAATCCTAAGACCTTTCCTTATACCTGTTTAGCTTATTGTTTTCCTTCAGAGTTTTCTAAGGGTCTGAATCCTTTAGAAAGTCCAGTGTTGATGTAGAGAGTGAGCTACATTTAGCTGCTGTATACTAGACACTCTTAACTCCCAGGTGCTGTGATGATGATGTCTATGTGATAATGACACCTATGGTGCTCTGTAGTACAGCTTGTGGTCAGGCATGGTGATTCCACCAGAGGTTCTTTTATTGTTGAGAATAGTTTTTGCTATCCTAGGATTTTTGTTACTCCAGATGAATTTGCAAATTGCCCTTTTGAACTCAGTGAAGAATTGAGTTGGAATTTTGATGGGGATTGCATTGAATCTGTAGACTGCTTTCGGCAGGATAGCCATTTGACTATATTAATCCTGCCAATCCATGAGCATGGGAGATCTTTCCATCTTCTGAGACCTTCTTCAATTTCTTTCTTCAGAGACTTGAAGTTCTTATCATACAGATCCTTCATATCCTTAGTTAGAGTCACACCAAGGTATTTTATATAATTTGTGATTATTGTGAAGGGTGCTGTTTTCCTAATTTATTTCTCAGCCTGTTTATCCTTTGTGTAGAGAAAGGCCACTGATTTGAGTTAATTTTATATCCAGCTACTGTGCTGAAGCTGTTTATCAGGTTTTAGGAGTTCTCTGGTGGTATTTTTAGGGTCACTTATATATATTACCATATCATCTGCAAACAGTGATATTTTGACTTCTTTTCCAATTTGTATCCCCTTGATCTCCTTTTGTTGTGGAATTGTTCTGGCTAGTACTTAAAGTACTATATTGAATAAGTAGGAAGAAAGTGGACAGCCTTGTCTAATCCCTGATTTTAGTGGGATTGCTTCGAGTTCCTCTCCATTTACTTTGATGTTGGCTACTGGTTTGCTGTATATTGCTTTTATTATGTTTAGGTATGGACCTTGAATTCCTGATCTTTCCATGACTTTTATCATGAAAGGTGTTGGATTTTGTCAAATGCTTTCTCATCATTTAAAGAGATAATCATGTGATTTTTGTCTTTGAGTTTGTTTATATAGTGGATTACCTTGATGGATTTCCATATATTAAACCATCCCTGCATCCCTGGGATAAAGCCCACTTGGTCATGATGGATGATCATTTTGATGTGTTCTTGGATTCAGTTTGTGAGGATTTTATTGAGTATTTTTGCATCGATATTCATAAGGGAAATTGGTCTGAAGTTCTCTTTCTTTGTTGTATCTTTGTGTGGTTTAGGTATCAGAGTAATTGCGGCTTCATAGAATGAATTGGGTAGAGTACCTTCTGTTTCTATTTTGTGGAATAGTTTGAGGAGAGTTGGAATTAGGTCTTCTTTGAGGGTCTGATAGAACTCTGCACTAAACAAATCTGGTCCTGGGATTCTTTTTTGGTTGGGAGACTGTTGATGACTGCTTCTATTTCCTTAGGGGAATGAGACTGTTGAGATCACTAATATAATCCTGATTTAACTTTGGTTCCTGGCATCTGTCTAGGAAGTTGTCCATTTCATCTAGGTTTTGCAGTTTTGTTGAGTATAGACTTTTATAGTAGGATCTGATGATGTTTTGGATTTCCTCAGGTTCTGTTGTTATGTCTGCTTTTTTCATTTCTGATTTTTTAATTAGAATACTTTTCCTGTGCCCTCTAGTTAGTCTGGCTAAGGGTTTATCTATCTTGTTGATTTTCTCAAAGAACCAGGTCCTGGTTTGGTTGATTCTTTTGAATAGTTCTTTTTGTTTCCACTTGGTTGATTTCGGCCCTGAGTTTGATTATTTCTTGCTGTCTACTCCTCTTGGGTGAATTTGCTTCCTTAGTTCTAGAGCTTCTAGGTGTGCTGTCAATCTGTAGTGTATGCTCTCTCTAGTTTCTTTTTGGAGGCACTCAGGGCTATGAGTTTTCCTCTTAGGACTGCTTTCATTGTGTCCCATAAGTTTGGGTATGTTGTAGCTTCATTTTCATTAAACTCTAAAAAGTCTTTAATTTTTTTCTTTATTTCTTCCTTGACCAAAGTATCATTGAGTAGAATGTTGTTCAGTTTCCATGTGAATGTTGCTTTTCTATTATTTATATTATTATTGAAGATCAGCCTTAGTCCGTGGTGATCTGATAGGATGCATGGGAAAATTTCAATATTTTTGTAACTGTTGAGTCCTGTTTTGTGACCAATTATATGATCAATTTTGGAGGAGGTACCATGAGGTGCTGAAAAGAAGGTATATCCTTTTGTTTTAGGATAAAATGTTTTGTAGATATTTGTTAAATCCTCGTGTTTCATGACTTCTGTTAGTGTCCATGTGTCTCTGTTTAGTTTCTGTTTCCAGGATCTGTCCATTGGTGAGAGTGGGGTGTTGAAGTCTCCCACTATTGTTGTGTGAGGTGCAATGTATGCTTTGAGGTTTACTAAAGTTTCTTTAAGGAATGTAGCTGCCCTTGCATTTGGAGCATAGATATTTAGAATTGAGTGTTCGTCTTGGTAGATTTTACCTTTGATGAGTGTGAAGTGCCCCTCCTTGTCTTTTTTGATAACTTTGGGTTGTAAGTCAATTTTATTCAATATGAGAATGGCTACCCCAGCTTGTTTCTTCAGACCATTTGCTTGGAAAATTGTTTTCCAGCCTTTCACTCTAAGGTAGTGTCTGTCTTTTTCCCTGATGTGGGTTTCATGTAAGCAGAAAAATGTTGGGTCCTGTTTGAGTAGCCAGTTTGTTAGTCTATGTCTTTTTATTGGGGAATTGAGTCCATTGATGTTAAGAGAAATCAAAGAACCAAAATTGTTGCTTCCTGTCAGTTTTGTTGTTAAAATTGGGAATCTGTTATTGTGGCTATCTTCTTTTTGTTTTTTTAAAGTATTACTTTCTTGCTTTTTCTAGTATGTAATTTCCATCTTTGTGTTGATGTTTTCCCTTTGTTATCCTTTAAAGGGCTGGATTCATGGAAAGATTCTGTGTGAATTTGATTTTGTCATGGAATTCTTTGGTTTCTCCATCTATGGTAATTGAGAGTTTTGCTGGGTATAGTAGCCTGGGCTGGCATTTGTGTTCTCTTAGTGTCTGTATAATCACTGTCCATGATCTTCTGGCTTTCATAGTCTCTGGTGAGAAGTCTGGAGTAATTCTAATCGGCCTGCTTTTATATGTTCCTTGACCTTTTCCCCTACTGCTTTTAATATTCTATCTTTATTTAGTGCATTTGTTGTTCTGATTATTATGTGTTAGGAGGAATTTCTTTTCTGGTCCAGTCTATTTGGAGTTCTGTAGGCTTCTTGTATGTTCATGGGCCTCTCTTTCTTTAGGTATGGAAAGTTTTCTTCTATAATTTTGTTGAAGATATTTGCTGGCCCTTTAAGTTGAAAATCTTCATTCTCATCTACTCCTATCATCCGTAGTTTTGGTCTTCTCATTGTGTCCTGGATTTCCTGGATGTTTTGAGTTAGGATGTTTTTGTATTTTGCATTTTCTTTGATTGTTGTGTCCATGTTCTCTATGGAATCTTTGGCACCTGAGATTCTCTCTTCCATCTCTTGTATTCTCTTGCTGATGTTCACATCTATGGTTCCTGATTTCTTTCCTAGGGTTTTTATCTCCAGAATTGTCTCCCTTCGGATTTTCTTCATTGTTTCTACTTCCATTTTTAGATCATGGATGGTTTTGTTCAATTCCATTGCTTGTTTGCTTGTGTTTTCCTGTAATTCTTTAAGGGATTTTTGTGTTTCTTCTACCTGTTTAGCAGTGTTTGCCTATAGGTCTTTAAGGACTTCTACTTGTTTGGCAGTGTTTTCCTATAATTCCTTGAGGAACTTTTGTGTTTCCTCTTTGCGGGCTTCTACTTGTTTAGCAGTATTCTCCTGTGATTCCTTGAGGGATTTTTATGTTTCCTCTTTAAGGGCTTCTATCTGTTTAGCAGTGTTCTCCTGTATTCCTTTAAGTGAGTGATTAATGTCCTTCTTAAAATCTTCTACCACCATCATGAGATATGATTTTAAATCTGTGTCTTGTTGTTCAGGTGTGTTGGGGTATCCAGGACTTGTTGTGGTGGGCCTACTCAGTTCTGATGATGCCCAGTGTTCTTGGTTTCTGTTAGTAAGATTCTTATGTTTGCCTTTTGCCATCTGGAAATCTCTGATGTTAATGTTCAAGCTGTCTCTGGTTGGAGCTTGATCCTCCTGTGATTCTTTTAGCATCTGTCAGCACTCCTGGGAGTCTAACTCTCTCTTGAGTTCCAGTTGTCAGAGCACCCTTGGCAGGCAAGCTCTCCTCTTTCAGGGCAAGTGTCTAGCAGTCTGGAGCTCTGATCCACCTCCTGAGTTCTGGGGTCAGAACCCTTCCTTAACTTGGCTCTCCTCTGGCAAGGAATGTGCCCAGGGGTCTGGGTCTCAGCCCTGCCTCCTGGCTGAGGATGAAGACCCTAATGGGACCCTGACCAAGAAGCTCTGTTGCTTCTATTGCCTTAGTGCTAGTGGTCTTGTGGCATGGAGAGTCCTCTGGTGCCCTAGATGCCCTCGGCTGGGTTCATGCAGTAGATGGCGGGGCTGGCCCAACCTGAATGGATCCCAACCTCTGGTCGGGTGGGGTTCCTTTGCCCTGTTCCTGCTGTCACAAGACCTTCAGCGATTCTTGAAGCTGTTGTTGTATTCCACTCACCTGTAATCCCGAGGTGATCCAGAGGTAATCCTGAGGTCCTACAGCATGGAGAGAACTCTGGAGCCCTTAGAGGCCTCTGCTGGGCTCAGAAGGAAGATATATATTGTTTTTTTTGTTTGTAATTTGTTGGTTCCTGACCTGTATTTGACTATTTTGCTCTAGAGCTTCCAGGTGTGCTGTTAAGTTGCTACTATAGGATCTCTCCAATTTTCTTTATGAAGGCAATTAGTGCTATAAATTTTCCTCCTAGCACTGCTTTCAGTAGTGTTCCATAAGTTTGGGTATGCTGTGTTTTCATATTCATTGAATACTAGAAATTCTTAATTTCTTTCTTTATTTCATCCCTGATCTAGAGATCATTGAGCAGAGAGTTATTCAGTTTCTATGAGTATGTGGGCTTTCTGTTGTTTCTGGTGGTGTTGAAGTCAAGTCTTAGTCTGAGGTGATCTTATAGAGTGCAAGGGTTTTTTTCATTCTTATAGTATCTGTTGAGGCTTGTTTTGTATTTGATCATATGATCAATTTTGGAGAAGCTTCTGTGAGATACTGAGAACAATGTGTATTCTTTTGTTTTGGAGTGAAATGTTTGTAGATATTAATTGAATCCATTTGGCTCATAACTTCTGTTAGTTTCATTGTGTCTCTGTTCAGTTTGCTTTGATGACCTCTCTATTGGTAAGGGCAGGGTGCTGAATTCTCACACTATTCTTGTGTGGGGTTCAGTGTGTACTTTATGCTTCAGCAAAGTTTCTTCTTCAGCCACGATTAGACCAAGGACTCTCAGCCACGTGTCTGCGTGACTTATAGTCACAGAATTATGGAGTTGGGAGCTCTGTGGTATCAGGCACCTGTCTCTGGGAACATGACTCACTGTTCTGTCCCTTGTAAAGTTTCCTATTGAGTCTCCAGAGCAAGCCTCATCCAACCAAAACAGGCCTTTCACAGCCCCACAGCCACCCTGACAATCCCATACATTGGGGCATCAAGCTTTCATAGTACCAAGCACCTCCCCTCCCACTGATGTCGGATAAGGCAATCCTCTCCTACATATGCAGCTGGAGCCATGGGTCCCTCCATGTGTACTCTTTGGTTGGTGGTTTAGTTGCTGGGAGCTCTGAGGGGTCTAGTGGATTGATGTTGTTCTTCCTATGGGGTTGCAAACCCCTTCAGCTCCTTCAGTCCTTCCCCTAACTCCTCCATTAGGGTCCCTGTGTTCAGTCTGATGGTTGGCTGCAATGATCTGCATCTGTATTGGTAAGGCTCTGGCAGAGCCTCTCAGGAGACAACGATATCAGGCTCCTCTCAGCAAGCACTTCTTGGCATCAGCAATAGTGTCTGGGTTTGGTGGCTGCATATGGGATGGATCCACAGGTGGAGCAGTCTCTGGATGGCCTTTTCTTCAGTCTCTGCTCTACTTGTTCCTGTATTTCTTTTAGACAGGAGCAATTCTGGGCAATATTTTTGAGATGGGTGGGTGGCCCCATCCCTTAACTGGGAGCCATGCCTAACCTCTGGATATGGTCTCTACAGGTTCTCTCTCCCCTTCCTTGGTCATTTCAGTTAATTTCACCCCTGTTGGGTCCTGGGAACCTCTTGCTTTCCTGGCATCTGGGACTTTCTGGTGGCTACATCCAGTTCCCCATACACCATTGCTACATGCCTGTTCAATTTCCTGACCTGTACATCTCGCCATTTCCTGCCACACCTGATTCTGTCCCTCCTTCTCCCTCCTTTCTTTCTCCCAATTCCCTACCATTTTCTACTTCCTGTGATTATTTTGTTCCCCCTTCTAAGTAGTACTGAGGCATCCACACTTTGGTCTTTTTTCTTCTTGAGCTTTATATGGTCTATGAGTTGTATCGTGGGTATTCAGAGGTATTTATTTATTTATTTATTTATTTATCTATTTATTTATTTTAGTAATATCCAATTATGAGTGAGTACATACCATGTGTGTTCTTTTGTGACTGGGTTACCTCACTCAGGATGATATTTCTAGTTACATCCATTTACCTGTGAATTTCATGAAGGCATTGTTTTTAATAGCTGACTATTACTCCATTGTGTAAATGTACCATATTTTCAGTATCCTTTCCTCTGTGAGAGATACCTGGGTTGTTTCTATCTTCTGTCTATTATAAATATGGCTGCTATGAACATAGTGGAGTATGTGTCCTTACTATATGTTGGAGCATATTTTGGGTATATGCCAAGGAGTGGTATAGCTAGATCCTCAGGTAGTATTATGTCCAATTTTCAGAGGAACAGGCAGACTGATTTCCAGAGTGGTTGTACCAGCTGTCAATTCTACCAGCAATGGAAGAGATCTTTCTCCACATCTTCACCAGCATCTGCTGTCACCTGACTTTTTGATCATAGCCATTTTGACTGGTGTGAAGTAGAATCTCAGGGTTGTTTTGACTTGTATTTCTAGGATGACTAAGGATATTGAACATTTCTTTAGTTGTTTCTCAGCCATTTGAAATTCCTCAGTTGAGAATTCTTTGTTTAGCTCTATACCTCACTTTTTGATAGGGTTATTTGGTTCTCTGGAGTCTAACTCCTTGATTGCTATGTATATATTGGATATTAGCCCTCTATTGGATGTAGGATTGGTAAAGATTTTTTCCCAATCTGTAGGTTACCATTTTTCCTGATGACAGTGTGTTTTCCCTTACAGAAGCTTTTCAATTTTATGAGATCCCATTTTTGTCTATCCTTGATCTTAGAGCTTGGGCCACTGGTATTCTGTTCAAGAAATTCCTCTGTGCCAGTGTGTTTGAGGATCCTTTCCATTTTCTCTTCTAATGGATTCATTGTATATGGTTTTATGTGGAGTTCTTTGATACACTTGGACTTGAGCTTTGTACAAGGAGATAAGAATGTGTCAATTTGCATTCTTCTGCATGCTGACTGCCACTTAAGACAGCACAATTTGTTTCATATGCTGTCTTTTTTTCCCCCCACTGGATGTTTTTAACCATCTTCCTCAAAGATCAATTGGCTATAGGTATGTAGGTTCATTTGTGTGTCTTCAATTCTATTCCATTCATCTACCTGTCTGTCTCTGTCCCAATACCATGTAATTTTTATCACTATTGCTCTGTAGTAGAACTTAAGGTCAGGGATGGTGATTTCCCCAGAAGTTCTCTTATTGTTGAGAATAGTTTTCGCTATCCTGGGTTTTTTGTTGTGCAAATGAATTTGAGAATTGTTCTTACTATCTCTGTGAAGGATTGAGTTGGAATTTTGATGGGGAGTGCATTGACTCTGTAGTTTGCTTTTGGTAAAATGGCCGTTTTTGTTATGTTAATCCTATACATCCATGTGCATGGAAGATCTATCCATTTCCTGAGGACTTCTTCAGAGACATGAAGTTCTTGTCATCTTGTCATACAGATCTTTCACTTGCTTGGTTAGAGTCACACCAAGAATTTTTATATCATTTTTGAATATTGGGAAGGGTGTTACTTCTCTAATTTCATTCTCTGCCCATTTATCCTTTGAGTTGAGGAAGACTACTCAGTTATTTAAGTTAATTTTATATCCAGCCACTTTGCTGAAGTTGTTTATCAACTGAACGAGTTCTCTGGTGGAATTTTTGGGGTCACTTAAGTATACTATCATATCACCTGCAAATAATGATATTTTGACTTCTTCCTTTCCAATTTGTATCCCTTTGACCATCTTTTGTTGTCTAATTGCTCTGGCTAGAACTTTGAGTACTATATTGGATAGGGAGAGAGAGGGCAGCCTTGTCTAGTCCCTGATTTTAGTGGGATTGTTTCAAGTTTTTCTCAACTTAATTTGATGTTAGCTACCAGTTTGTTGTATATTGCTTTTACTATGTTTAAGTATAGGCCTTGAATTCCTGATCTTTTCAAAACTTTTAAGATGAAGAGATGTTAAATTTTGTCAAATGCTTTTTCAGCATCTAATGTGATGATCATGTGTTTTTTTTTCTTTGAGGGTTTTTTTTTTTTTTTGTATGTAGTGAAATACGTTAAAGGATTTCCATATATTGAACTGTCCTTGGATTATTTGAACATGGTGAATGATCTTTTTGATGTGTTCTTGAGTGCAGTTTGTGAGAATTTCCTTGAGTATGTTTGCAACAATATTCATAAGAAAAATTGGTCTGAAGTTCTCTTTCTTTTTTTGGGTCTCTGTGTGGTTTTGATATCAGCATAACTGTGGCTTCATAGAACATTTTGGGTAGTGTTCTTTCTGTTTCTAGTTTGTGGAATAGTTTGAAGAGTATTGGTACAAGGCCTTCTTTGAACGTCTGATATAATTCTGCACTAAAACCATCTTGTCCTGGGCTTTTTTTTTTTTTTTTTTTTCTTTTTGGTAGGGAGACTTTTAATGACTTCTCTTTCATTAGGGGTGTTGCGACTGTTTAGATGGTTTATCTGATTTAACTTTGATTTCTCTATTTCATCCAGATTTTCTAGTTTTGTTTAGTATAGACTTTTGTAGTAGGATCTGATAAAAATTTGAATTTCTTTGGTTTCTGTTGTTGACTCCCTTTTCATTTATGATTTTGTTAATTTGGATACTGTCTCTGTGCCCTTTGGTTAATCTGGCTAAGGGTTTTATCTATCTTGTTGATTTTCTCAAAATATCAGATCCTGGTTTTGTTGTTTCTTTGTATAGTTCTTTTTGTTTCTACCTGGTTGATTTCAGCCCTGAGTTTATTTTCTTCCATCTACTCCTCTTGGATGCATTTGCTTCTTTTTGTTTTAGAGCTTTCTGATATGCTGTTAAGCTGCTAGCATATGTTCTATCTAGTTTCTTTATTGAGGCACCTAGAACTATGAATTTTCCTTTTAGCACTGCTTTCATTGTTTCCAATAATTTTGCATATGTTGTACCTTCATTTTCATTAAATTCTAAAAACTCTATACTTTCATTATTTCTTCCTGATCCAATTATCATTGAGTAGAGATTTGTTCAACATCCAAGTGTATGTGGATTTTCTGTATTTTTTGTTTTGTTTTGAGTTTGTTTTTATTGAAGACCAGCCTTAGTCCATGGTGATCTCATAGGATGCATGGGATTATTTCCATCTTCTTGAATCTTTTGAGGCCTGTTTTGTGACTGATTATATGGTCAATTTTGGAGTAGTTACCATGAGGTGCTGAGAAGAAGGTATATTCTTTTTCTTGTTTCTTAGGATCATTTGCTTAGAAAATTGTTTTCCAGCTTTTTACTCTGAGATACTCTCTGTCTTTGTCATTCAGGTGCATTTCCTGTATGCAGCAAAATGCTGGGCTCTGTTTACATATACACACTCTTAGACTATGTCTTTTTATTGGGTTATTAAGTCCATTGATGTTAAGAGATATTAAGGATCAATGATTGTTGTTTCCTGTTATTTTTGTTGTTAGAGGTGGAATTATGTTTGTGTGGCTTTCTTCTTTAGAGTTTGTTGAAAGAAAGATACTTTCTTGCTTTTTCTAGGGTGTAGTTTCCCTCCTGTGTAGGAGCTTTTCATCTATTATCTTTTGTAGGGCTGGATTTGTGGGTAGATATTGTGTAAAGTTTGGATTTTTCATTGAATATCGTGGTTTCTCCATCTATTGTGACTGAGAGTTTTGCTGGGTATAGTAGTCTGACTGGTATTTGTGGTCTCTTATGATCTGTAAGATTTCTGTCCAGTATCTTCTGGCTTTTGAGTCTCTGTTGAGAAGTCAGGTGTCATTCTTATTGGTCTCCTTTATATGTTACTTGGCCTTTCCCCCTTACAGGTTTTAATGTTCTTTATTTGTTCTGTACATTTAGTGTTTTGATTATTATATTGTGGGAAGATTGTCTTTTCTGGTCTAATATGTTTTGTAGGCTTTTTTATGTTTATGGCTATCTCTTTTTTTAGGTTAGAGGAATTTTCTTCTATAATTTTGTTGAAGATATTTTTGGACCTTTGAATTGGGAATCTTTACTCTCTTCTATTCCTATTATTCTTAGGCTTGGTCTTTTCATTGTGTCTCAAATTTCCTTGAATTTTTGGGTTAGGAACTTTTTCCACTTGGCATTTTCTTTGACTAATGTATCAATATCTTCTATGGTAGTTTCTATTCCTGAGTTTCTTCCATCATTTGTATTCTGTATTTCCCTTAAATTTTCCTGTATTTTAATGCATGAAACATTACTCTTATGATTTAACTCATGGATCTGAAGATTTGGTTCTTTGTTGCGTACTGTTTGGAGAAGTAATAGAACCTTCAGGAGTTATAGCATTTCTAGGATAAGTACATCACTAGGGAGGATTTTGAGAGTTTATAGTCTCACCCACTTTCAGTTCTCTCTCTCTGTTTTGTTTTTGTGTTTGAAGATGTAATATCTCAACTTTCTGTTCTCCCCTCTTTCTGCCACTACTCCCCTGACACTATAGTTTTTTCCTTTGAAACAGTAGGTCAAATAAACTCTTTTAAAGGTCACTTTTAGTTTTGGTGCTTTATAACAGCAACAAACAGTAATTACTACCAAAAAATATTGATACTAAGAACAGGAATAGGGTTCTTGTTCTGAAGAACCTGATCATACTTTATTTTTTTTTTATTTTTTTAAATTTTTCAACTTTTATTAGATATTTTTTTTATTTACATTTCAAGTGTTATCCAGAAAGTTCCCTATACCCTCCCCCCTCCCAGCCCTGCTCCCCTACCCATCCGTTCCCACTTCTTGGCCCTGGCGTTCCCCTGTATTGGGGCATATAAAGTCTGCATGACCAAGGGGCCTCTCTTCCCACTGATGGCCAACTAGGCCATCCTCTTCTATACATGCAGCAAGAGACATGAGCTCAGGGGGTACTAGTTAGTTCATGGTGATTCTTTCACCTATAGGGTTGAAGATCCCTTCAGCTCCTTGGGTACTTTCTCTAGCTCCTTCTTCCTTGGGAACCCTGTGTTCCATCTAATAGCTGACTGTGAGCTTCCACCTCCATGTTTGCCAGGCATTGGTATATTTTCCCCCTGAGACAGCTATATCCGGGCCCTTTCAGCACCATCTTGCTGGCATATGCTATAGTGTCTATGTTTGGTGGCTGATTGTGGGATGGATCCCTGGCAGCCGCAGTCATTGGGTCCATCCTTTGGATTCAGCTTCACACATGATCTCTGTAACTCTTTCTATGTGTGCTTTGTTCTTAATTCTAGGAAGAGGTGATGTGTCCACATTTTGATCTTCCTTCTTCTTGAGTTTCATGTGTTTAGCAAATTGTATCTTGGGTAGTCTAGGTTTCTGGGCTAATATCCACATATCAGTGAGTGCATGTTATGTGAGTTCTTTTGTGAATGGGTTACTTCACTCAGGATGATGGCCTCCAGATCCATCCATTTGCCTAGGAATTTCATATATTTATTGTTTTTAAGAGCTGAGTAGTACTCCATTGTGTACATACACCAAATTTTTTGTATCCATTCCTCTGTTGAGGGACATCTGGGTTCTTTCCAGTTTCTGGCTATTATAAATAAGGCTGCTATGAACATAGTGGAACATGTGTCCTTGTTACCAGATGGAATATCTTCTGGATATATGCCCAGGAGAGGTATTGCAGGATCTTCCGGTAGTACTATGTCCAATTTTCTGAGGAACCACCAGACTGATTTCCAGAGTGGTTGAACCAGCTTGCATTCCCACCAACAATGGAGGAGTGTTCCCCTTTCTCCACATCCACGCCAGCATTTGTTGTCACCTGAATTTTTGATCTTAGCCATTCTTACTGGTGTGAGGTAGAATCTAAGGGTTGTTTTGATCTGCATTTCCCTGATGATTAAGGATTTTGAACATTTTTTCAAGTGCTTCTCGGCCATTCGGTATTCCTCACTTGAGAATTGTTTGTTTAACTCTGTGCCCCACTTTTTAATGGGGATATTTGATTTTCTGGTGTCCACCTTCTTGAGTTGTTTATATATATTGGATATCAGTCCCCTATCTGATTTAGGATTGGTAAAGATCCTTTCTCAATTGGTTGGTGGCCCTTTTGTCCTGTTGACAGTATCTTTTGTCTTACAGAAGCTTTGCAACTTTATGAGGTACCATTTGTCAATTCTTGATCTTACAGCACAAGCCTTTGCTGTTTTGTTCAGGAATTTTTCCCCAGTGCCCATATCATCGAGGTTTTTTCCCACTTTCTCCTCTATTAGTTTCAGTGTCTCTGGTTTTATGTGGAGGTCCTTCAACCACTTAGACTTGACCTTAGTGCAAGGAGATAAGAATGGATCAATTCCCAGTCTTCTACATGATAGCTGCCAGTTGTGCCAGCACCATTTGTTGAAAAGGCTGTCTTTTTTCCACTGGATAGTTTTAGTTCCCTTGTCAAAGATCAGGTGACCATAGGTGTGTGGATTCATTTCTGGGTCCTCTATCCTATTCCAATGATCTATCTGTCTGTTGCTGTACCAGTACCATGCAGTTTTTGTTACGATTGCTCTGTAGTACAGCTTGAGGTCAGGCATGGTGATTCCACCAGAGGTTCTTTTATTGTTGAGAAGAGTTTTCGCTAGTCTAGGTTTTTTGTTATTCCAGATGAACTTGCTAATTGTCTTTTCTAGATCCTTGAAGAATTGAGTTGGATTTTGATGGAGATTGCATTGAATCTGTAGATAGCTTTTGGCACGATAGCCATTTTTACTATATTGATTCTGCCAATCCATGAGCATTGGAGATCCTTCCATCTTCTGAGATCTTCCTCAGTTCCTTTCTTCAGAGACTTGAAGTTCCTATCATACAAATCTTTCACTTCCTTTGTAAGAGTCACTCCAAGATATTTTATATTGTTAGTGACTATTGTGAAGGGTGATGTTTAGCTGATCTCTTTCTCAGCCATTTCATCCTTTGTATAGAGAAATGCCATTGATTTGTTTGAGTTAATTCTATATCCAGCTACTGCACTAAAGCTGTTTATCAGGTTTAGGAGTTCTCTGGTGGAGTTTTTGGGGTCACTTATATATACTATCATATCATCTGCAAATAGTGATAATTTGAGTTCTTCCTTTCCAATTTGTATCCCCTTGACCTCCTTTTGTTGTCGAATCGCTCTGGCTAGGA
>LR753016.1:0-27556 GCA_902729485.2 Mus minutoides | reverse complement strand
TTTTGTTGAAGATATTTGCTGGCCCTTTAGTTTGATAGTCTTCCTTCTCATCTACTCCTATTATCCTTAAGTTTGGTCTTCTCATTGTGTCCTGGATTTCCTGGATATTTTGTGTTAGAATCTTTTTGCATTTAGCATTTTCTTTGATTGTTTTGTCTATGCTCCCTATAGAATCTTCTGTGCCTGAGATTCTCTCTTCTATCTCTTGTATTCTGTTGCTGATGCTCATATCTATGGTTCCTGATTTTTTTCCTATGGTTTCTATCTCCAGCGTTATCTCCTTTTGGTTTTTCTTAATTGTTTCTACTTCCATCTTTAGGTCCTGGATGGTTTTGTTCCATTCCATCACCTGTTTGGTATTGTTTTCCTGTAACTCTCTAAGTATTTCCTCTTTAAATGCTTCTAGTTGTTTATCTGTGTTTTCCTGTCACTCTCTAAGTTTTTCCTCTTTAAATGCTTCTAGTTCTTTATCTGTGTTTTCCTGTATTTCCTTCTTATGGTCCTCCATCATCATCATGATGAGTGACTTTATATCCATGTCCTGCTTTTCTGGTGTGCTGTTGTATCTAGGACTTGATGTGGTGGGTGAGTTTGGGTCTGGTGATGCCAAGTACCCTTGGATTCTCTTGCTTCTGTTCTTAGGCTTGCCTCCTGCCATCTCTGCCCGAGGAGACCTGGCATTGGTGCAGACCAGAAAGGACCCGCTGTTCTGCCCTGTGCCTTTATCAATCTCCTGGCTGATGTCTCAAGTTCCACGAGATTGGGCCGGAACAGAGGCCGTGTTCCCCTGCTCACCTCAGGTCCCAAGATAGCTTGGAGAGTCCCGAAAGAGCCTAGGAGAGTGCACAGCACCTGTGGCCCGAGACCTGAGCTGGTGCTGGGCGGGTCGGACCAGACTGGAAGGGAGGGGCTGTTCTGCCCTGGGCCACTATCAATCTCCCTGCTGGTGTCTCAGGTTCCAGGAGATTGGGCTAGAACAGAGGCTTCGTCCCCCGGCACACTTGAGGTCCCCAGAGAGCTTGGAGGGTCCTGAAGAAGCCTAAGAGAGTGTACAGCGCCTGAGGCCCGAGCCCTGAGCTCCTGATGTGATCTTAAAGTCCTGGGAGTTGCTGGGCTCAGAGGAAATATGGCAGGGTGGGGGGTGCTCTGGCTGGGAGAGGCCCAGCCTCTGGTGGGGCAGAGTTCTCGGATCCTGTCCCAGCTGGCAACTGCTGACCCACTGCTCCCAACACCACCTCTGCACTGCACTCACGCATAACCCCAATGCGATCTTAAAGTCCTCGGGTGTGTGAATTGCAGGACAGGCCCTAGCTGCGTCCGCTGGGCTCAGAGGAAAGATCCATACTTTATTTTTGAGGAATGTAGAGGACTCTGAAAATGTGGATGAGAAACTTTGTTGAATAATACAAGCATAGCTTAAACAGGAGAATCTTGTAGGAACTTGAAAGACAATAATATAGAGTAATGCAGACTGTGGCTGCCTTGCTCATAATGTTTCAAAGGAGAACAAAGTCTCTAATAGCAACCATGCTAGAAGCTATTCATGTGACATTTTGGCAAAGAATTTGTTTTCTGCCCATGTCCTGACAATTTACATAACAACATAACATTAACTCTGTTACATGATTATTAATAATAATACTTCTGCTGGTCTTCAATGAAAAAGAACAAATTGAGCAGAGAGGGGTACAAAATGTCCAGTGTGGAGAGGAAGAGGACTAGGAAGCTTAATAATGCAGCCAAAGCATGTGCTAGAAAAGAGATTGTAATTGGTACAAAATTAGTACCATTAAGGAGAGGTAACTTACTCTGCATTGAAATAGTAATAAGGGTACATTCAGAGAAAGACACTTTTATGCTGAGCTTCTAATTTATGAAAGAAGAGAGCCTAAGAGCTTTCTTATTCCTAGAAAGCAATTTTCAAGACATAAAGGCTGCTATAAATGTGGTAGAAGTGAACAAATGTCCATCTCAAGCTGTCACCTGAACTTGCTGGTACCATCCTCATGAAACTGACTTTAGAAGTATGAAGGAAGGCTACAGGATTCATATATCCATCCTCCATCATGTCAGTGAGCTTCTGAAGCCAAGCAGTGTGTGGCATGGAAGTCTCTGTGAGAAATCTATGATAGGCTATTGTATGAAACTACAAAAGTAAAGCATGAGATGTAATACAGACCCCAGAGCCAAGAGAGATCCGCCAAAGACAGATGCGTATAGTGAGTAAAGCCAGCCCAAGAAAGAAATGATGTAGGTAGCAAAATAGAGGAGTGGATTTGTCTAATACCCATGAAATTAAGATCCTAGATACCAGGGATGGACCTACCACATTAATTGGTTTTGGCCTGATAGTTTTTAGTCTTCTTTCCTTATTACATCCCCACTCTTCCCCTTTAGACCAAAAACGCATATTTTGTACCATTGTATGCTGGAAGTATATAATTAGATTTATATTTTGCAGGACTCACAATTAAGCTATTACATTCATATACTGCTGAAGACAACACTTATATATGTCAACGAAGATGAATAAATGAAACTGGTGCTTAGCTAGAAGGTTTACCTGTACTGGTTAGCATTCATGATACTTGTAGTCCCTCTTCACACTATTAAAATCTTCTAACTAAAAACCCTGCAACCTTCAAAGGGAAACAACCTGGAAAGGAAGAAGTCAAAATATCACTTTTTGCAGATGATATGATAGTATATATAAGTGACCCTAAAAATTCCAAAAGAGAACCCCTAAACCCAATAAACAGTTCAGTGCATGTTATAAAATTAACTCAAACAAATCAGTGGCCTTTCTCTACACAAAGAACAGGATGAGAAAGAAATTAGGGAAACAACACCCTTCACAATAGTCACAAATAATATAAAATACATTGGTGTGACTCTAACTAAGGATATGAAAGATCTGTATGATAACAACTTCAAGTCTTTGAAGAAAGAAATTGAAGAAGATCTCAGAAGATGGAAATATCTCCCATTCTCATGGATTGGCAGGATTAATATAGTCAAAATGGCTAACTTGCCGAAAGCAATCAGATTCAAAGCAATCCCCATCAAAATTTCAACTCAATTCTTCACTGAGTTTGAAAGGGCAATTTGCAAATTCATCTGGAGTAACAAAAAACCTAGGATAGCAAAAACTATTCTCACAATAAAAGAATCTCTGGTGGAATCACCATGCCTGATCTCAAGCTGTACTACAGAGCAATTGCAATAAAAACTGCATGGTACTGGTACAGCGACAGATAGGTAGATCAATGGAATAGAATTGAAGATCCAGAAATGAACCCACACACCCATGGTCACTTGATATTTAACAAAGGAGCTAATACCATCCAGTGGGAAAAAGACAGCATTTTCAACAAATGGTGCTAGTACAACTGGCAGTTATCATGTAGAAGAATGCGAATTGATCCATTCTTATCTCCTTGTACAAAGCTCAAGTCTAAGTGGATCATCGAACTCCACATAAAACCAGAGACACAGAAACTTATAGAGGAGAAAGTGGGGAAAAGCCTTGAAGATATGGGCACAGGGGAAAAAAATTTGTGAAAAAATCAACAATGGTTTATGCTGTAGGATTGAGAATTGACTAATGGGACCTGATAAATTTGCAAAGCATCTATAAGGCAAAAGACACTGTCAGTAAGACAAAAATGCACCAACAGATTGGGAAATGATTTTACCAATCCTAAATCTGATAGGGGATTAATATCCAATATAAACTAAGAACTCAAGAAGGTGGACTCCAGAAAAATCAAATAACCCCATTAAAAATGGGGTACAGCACTAAACAGAGAACTCTCAACTAAGGAATACAGAAGGGCTGAGAAGCACTTGAAAAAATGTTCAGCATCCTCAATCATCAGGGAAATGCAAATCAAAACAACCCTGAGATTTCTCTTCACACCAGTCAAAATAGCTAAGATAAAAAATTCAGATGACAGCAGATGCTGGCAAGGATTTGGTGAAAGAGGAACACTCCTCTATTGTTGGTGGGATTGAAAGCTGGTACAGCCACTCTGGAAATCAGTCTGCTGGTTTCTCAGAAAATTGGACATAGTACTATCAGAAGGTCCAGGAATACCTCTCCTATGCATATACCCAGAAGATGTTCCAACTTGTAATAAGAACACATGCTCCACTATGTTCATAGCAGCCTTATTTAAAATAGCCAGAACCTGCAAAGAACCCAGATGTCCCTCAGCAGAGGAATGGATACAGAAAATGTGGTACATTTACACAATAGAATACTATTCTGCTATTAAAAACAACGAATTGATGAAATTCTTAGGCAAATGGATTGATCTGTAGGATATTATCCTGAGTGTGATAACCCAATCACAAAAGAACTTACTTGATATGCACTCATTGATAAGTGGATATTAGCCCAGAAATTTAGAATACCCAAGATACAATTTGCAAAACATATGAAACTCAAGAAGGAAGACCAAAGTGTAGACACTTCATTCCTCCTTATAATGGGGAACAAAATACCCATGGATGGAGTTATAGAGACAAAGTATGGAGCTGAGATGGAAGGAAGTACCATTCAGAGACTGCCCCACTGGGGATTCTTTCCATAAACAGCCACCAAACCCAGACACTATTGCATATGCCAGCAAAGATTTTGCTGACAGGAACCTGATATAACTCTCTCTTGTGCGGCTATGCCAGTGCCTAGAAAATATAGAAGTGGATGCTCACAGTCATCTATTGGATGGAACACAGGGCTCCCCAATGGAGGAGCTTGAGAAAGTATGCAAGGAGCTGAAGGAGTCTGCAACCCTATAGGAGGAACAATATGAACTAACCAGTACCTCCAGAGGTTGTGACTCTAGCTGCATATGTAGCAGAAGATGACCTACTAGGCCATCATTGGGAGGAGATGGTCTTGGTCTTGTGAAGATTATATGCCCCAATACAGGGGAATGCCAGGGCCAGGAAGCGTGAGTGGGTGTGTTGGGGAGCAGGGTAGGGGGAGGGTATAGGGGACTTTTGGGATAGCATTTGAAGTGTAAATGGAGAAAATATCTAATAAAATTGGTTTTGAAAAAAAATCTTCTAACTAAAAACTCTCCAACCTTCAACAGTGACCTGCCAACAAGATACACTGGTACAATAGTGACAGAAATGGTAGGGGAGCAAGCAACCACTTTTTGATTTTGTTTAAAGCCACTCCAAGAGATAGACCCCATATCTGACACTGTTAAAGTGACAAAGACCTGAGACTAGATAGATCATTAGCCTAGGAGTAAAAACATATGACTATTATTCTGCTAAAAGAACATAGTAATAAAATAATTTCTGAGACATATTGCTGTCCTCATAGATCAATGTCTTCCTCAACCATCATGAAAGATGCTTCTTCTTATAGTAGATGTCATTTAACATAGAGACCCACAAATGGACAATGTACAGGGAGTGAGAGATTTGGGTTAATTCAATGCTAAATGGTTTGTCTTCATAAAAGTTTTCCTCTCAAGGTTTAGGGATCTATTGGAAGAGGAAGCAGGGAGATTTTAATGTCTAGAAGTGATGGTGGATTTCAAGGAATTTGTATTTTCTATAGAACTGAAGCATATATAAACTCACTGAGACTGTGGCAACACACATAAAACCTGCATATATTTATGCTAAATAGGGTGCCAGCACTGAGAAGGAAAGGTGGGCACGAGCCCCTACTCCCAATCAAGACTCTATCTGCAGTTGATATCCATTGGCAAAGGAAAGCCAGTTTTTTCTAATGGATTCTTATTGGGTGTATTAATCATAACTCAAGGTAGTCCAGATGCCCTGACATAATTATACAGAGATGAATTTATAGAATTTCTGTGTACTTTTTGTATTAATTTTCTTTGTTTGGGAATTTTTGTCTTATTGGCCTTTTGATTTCAGTTTTGTGGGTTTTTAAATTTTTTCTTTGTTTTTGTTGTTGGTTTGCTTTTGTCTTTTGTTAAGAGAGAAAAAGCATAGGTTAAGTGAGTAGGGAGGTGGGGCTGGATCTGAGATGAACTAGTGAAGGAAGGAATAATTAAAACAAACTATATGAAAAAATTTCAATTAAAATAAGATATTTCCTCTAGTCTCCGAAGATACTTTGGGTTTTTAAATAATGTCAAGTCTGTGAAAAGCTCTGGAGATTTTAAAGTTTGTACAAAGTGTATTTTGCATTATGTCCATGAACCTATGGGGGGGGGGGCTAGAGATTTCAACACTTGGTTAGTTGGTAGTGGTACTGTTTGGGGAGGAAATAGAACCTTTAGCAAGTGTAGCATTGCTAAAGAAAGTAGGTTACTCAGAGAGGCTCCGAAAGTTTAAGAACTTCTCTCTTTTCCATTCTCTGCTTTATACTTGCTTGGTTCAAGATGTGGCCACTCAGTTTTCTGCTATAGCCATTTGCTAAATGTACCTCTTGTCATTTTGAACTCCCGCTCTGTTACCATAAGTTAAAATGAACTCTTCCACCATAAATTGATTCTTTTTAGTAGGGGTGTGTGTGTGTGTGTGTGTGTGTGTGTGTGTGTGTGTGTGTGTGTGTGTTTGTGTTTATGTATCATAGGAACAAAAATCCAACTAATAAAATTATAGCAGCATGCTTGCTTAAGTAAACAGACATTGCTGATCAACTTAACCTTTCACCTCTATTCCATTCTTAAAGTAGGACAAGGAATTACTTGAACTTCAGTCAGGTAATATTGACTTAGTATTTTGAGAAACCAAACACCATCCTGAAGCAACTTATGTGTTGTCCCAAATTAGTAAATTTTTAGTCTATAAAACAGACTTAGCTCTTTGAACTTCCCAAGGATGATTGTAGAAATTACTTGGCAATTACATGCCAGGAAATGGAGACAATTATCTAATAAATATTTTACAGCATCACTAGTCCTAAAAAAAGCAATTCCGAGAAAGAAATAGAATATATAAATTTTAAGCACTTGGAATAAGAGAAGATCTTATAAGGAGTAAGTTTTCCTTCTTAATAGTTTTATTAATACAAGGTATTTTTATTATAACCACCCTTTTACTTCCAACTATACCCAAATTCACCACCTTTCAACCCTATCAACTTTGTGTTCTTTTCCTTTCCATTAAGACCAACTGTGCTGTCCAAATACTCTTGAATGTATGGCCTTCCTTTAGAGTGTGACTTAAGAATCTTTCTTTTAAAGTTTAAGCTGTATTGTAGAGGCAGTTGAATCATTGATTTCTCATATCCAGCAGGATTAGGGATTGTTTAATTTTTAATGTCCAGATGAGTCCAGGATGACTGATTGTTACGGGCTATCACCATTGCAACAGTAGGTGTGCTCCTTTTTGGCGGAGGTGAGGGAGTCTAGATGAGGACACTGTATAAATTGGCAACATTAGGAATAAAGAAAACCCTTGTCTGGAGTGTTTCTTTTCAAATGTGTTCTAGAGATTGTATAATGACAGATTTCTTGAACCTTTCAGGTTTGGGTTACTTCCTTTTATGGAGTGTTTCTGAGTATTCTTCACTCTTTACTCCAGAGTGAAGCCTTCATATGGAATACATGAGTCTGTGAAGCATGGCTCTCCTGTGTCTGATTGGAAGGGCTGAACTGCTTTCACCATCTGCTGGTGTATTTAGGGCTGTTCTTTTTGGTGTGGTTTTAATATGTCCATGTGTTCAGATGACCTCAGTCAACTGATAAATAAGGTGGTTTTAAGACTATATTGTATCTTTGGTTGGTCCTGGGAAATCGATGGTTTTTATGTACAGCCATCATGTCCTCTGATATGTATTCAAAATGGAACCAAATGCTACTTTGTACAAAGACATCTAGGAGAAGGAACACCCTGAAAGCTGCTGTTACACAATGTGGAATGACCAAGCAGGACATTTTAGCAATGTGTGTCCTCTCTGTGACCACTGTCTTTTGCTTTTAGATGATTAATGCCAGAAAACAACCAACTCATTATTTTTATCTATTTTTAAATATAGGAACTTAAATCTAGTATTAAAGACTATGCCATGCTAAGAGGTGACTTAGTATATGTGCACAGAGAGCATTGCAAAGGTTGGCACGCACTCTTTGTAGCTCCAAATGAGGATGCCCATCGAGGGAAAAGACAACAGCTTCTAACAGAGGATGTGGTTGTAGACAGATGATCTCTGCCACTCCCTAGCTTATAAGCCAAGTCACCTATACTTCTTGGGCTAAGGTCTATATTCCTTGATATCCATGTATACCCAAGTCTCCAATAATCCTGTTCTAAAATTAATTTTCACTCATATTCTTGTGGCTTGCCCATCACAGATTTTGGAATTTAGCCAATCTGTTGCACTTCAGAGAAGAATAGTATTTAAGCTCTCATAGAACCTGAGGCTCACAGGAAGTGGAACTGGCTATCCTAATGTCATAGATCACAATGGAGGCAGGGACAGGCAGGAGGACACTCTAAGCAGTGAGCCTTGGTGGCAAAAGATGCTGCTGAGAAAAAGGGCTCTTTATAATCCAGGCTCCTGTCCTTATGCTGAGCCCTTAGCTCAGCCCAAGCTATTTTCCAGGTCCGTGGTGTTCTCAGTCCTTGAAACCAAGTCCATCCATCACTAAGTTCAGGCCTGTTGGGGTATTTCTTTGACTGAGAATTTTGTCTTTTGAAGGAAGCCACATTTGCCTCTTCTCCCTGAGCTACAAACTAATGAGAATGGGAGAGGCCATTTATCATTTTAATAAGATCTCTACATTCAGATATCAGAGGCCTCTACTTTATTGGTACTTTGGGATAGAATACTAAAGAAATCATTACATCCTTTAGTTGATGTGTTCTGTTAAGGCTGTTCACGTAAGTCACAGAGAGCCTAAGTCAATCACCCTGACACCCTCTCCCTCCTGGCAACTC
Source organism: Mus minutoides (assembly GCA_902729485.2). Taxonomy (NCBI): domain Eukaryota; kingdom Metazoa; phylum Chordata; class Mammalia; order Rodentia; family Muridae; genus Mus; species Mus minutoides. The sequence goes on along the minus strand of LR753016.1, from coordinate 18,676 downwards.
TCCTTGCAGTTGTGATATACCTCTTGTTATATCCTCAGCACACTCCCCTTTGCTGTGAATATTTGGATGTTTTAAAAGTATAAGTGTTGTGTACAGAGAAACTCAGGAGGTTTCATTATACCTGCTCCTACATTTTGTAGATAAGCTGGGATCTTCCTGTCCCATGATGCTGCAGCTAAAGTAATCAGCCCAATGCACTAGGTTATGTGATCTTTACAAGTGTGACTGTTGGAAAGATACCTTTATGTAATCATTTAGCAAGAGTCATAAGCTTCTGAAGTTTCTAAGGTGGGACCAGGGGACAAGGCATTGTGAGGGTAGTGGCTAATGTCTTCAGAACCTTAACAAAGATCAATTCACTTTAAGAGATCTCTGACTCAGTAAGTGAGGTAACAGTGATGGAATGAAGTTCATAAGTCTTATCCTAGTATCCGTTTTGCCATATGCCAGACATCTTCCTCCTCCATTACACTGTAGAGCATTTTTTCCTTGTTGGCTCTGGTTTCTGCATTGGGACCCCTGAATTACTATTTCTTCACAAAAGGGTACTTGAATATTACACTAAGTGTCCTTCAAGTCTCCCTCACTCAAGCTCAAGGTTCCAAGAATGTTCTTTGTACCTTAGTGTTTTCACGCTAAAATCTTTTGTGGTGTGATCCCTTTGGCCTCCCAGGACTGACCAGTCCTGCCACTCCACACTGGAATGCATTCTAAACTCATGGTGTACTTGATTCTCCAATAAGCTAACTGGAAACTTAATTAACATTCATAGTATGATTTCCAGTTTAACTGACATGAAGACAAACCTGAGCATCACGGAAGGAGGAACTTCCTGCTGCTTCTAAGATGCCTGCTGGTAGTCCGTATACCACACAAAGGAATTTGTTGTCTCCACTAATTCAAGCCTTGCAGTGTCTCTGCTCTTAGCCAATACCCATGTTTTCACAGAGAAGGGACACAGAGTGTCCTGTCTCTCAAGGTTTCTAAGTCAGTGGATGATGGAAACAGCTGCACTAGGCCACGTGACTCCAGGATTTGAGCCTCATACTGCTCTGCTCTATGGAAAGAGCCTGACTGCCTTCTGATCTGTTCTTGATCTGGTTATTACACTCCTTACTGGCAACCACTCTTGCCCCTGCTTGTTGGGAGGAAGTTAGCTTTACTTTACACATGTTAGGGCCTTGAGTATGGTTAGATTCTTCAGATCCCCATCCCTGTCATGCCCCACCTATAAACTTAGGACAACACTCCATGCCTTAGTTTTATCCTTTTAATTGTATCTTCCCAAAGACATTTCATTCAGATGCCTCTTTCCAGAAAGGATCAATAGGATAATAGGTGCTACACTAGTAGCACCAACAACAAACTTCTTGACCAAGTTCTAGTCAGACTTTTGAAATCTATTTGGCCTTTTACCATTTTTTTTGACTAGCTCTTTTGAAGTTAAACATCTTGATTAGTAATGAAGCCCTTCACACTTGACTGGTTTAGTAAGTTTCCTATATTAACTCATTTCCTGTCTGTGATGTATGTGTTCTAACAAATAGCTGAGATAAATGAACACATAGACAGAAACAGGACACTTTGTCTCTCAGTTTTAGAGGTCTTATTTTATGTTAGATTGGTCTAATTGCTTTGCTTAGTGGGAAAACAGTCATCTGGAAGCAGAGGGTGGATCCTAGTGATAGAAAGAGGTAAGTTGTTAACCGACAGTTCCATTTGAGGGCATAAAACCAATAATCTGATGACCTCACAGAAGTTTCCATCTCCAAACATTTAAAATAAACTTTCAAAATTGCTGTTTTAGGACTTTAATACACAGACCTTTTGGAGACACCTAAGATATTTCATATTAATTAATCAACTAATTAATTAGATGCTTGACTTTTCTGCTGCATGTACACCCACATGCCAGAAGAGGGCAACAGATACCCTTATAGATGATCATGACCCACCATGTGGTTACTGGGAATTGAACTCAGGACTTCTGGAAGAGCAGCCAGTGATCTTAAAGGCTGAGCTATTTCAGCAGCACGACATCTAAGGTGTCAACTACAGTGGTTCTCACTAAGGCATAATTCCTCAGCCTTTGAATAATAATAATAATAATAATAATAATAATAATAATAATAATAATGACTCATTAGTGGTAATAATAATTGTCATCATTGTATTTTTATCTATCTATCTATCTATCTATCTATCTATCTATCTATCTATCTATCTATCTATCTATTCAAACACTGTTGTCCCTTACCAAGTCACTTCCCCCACATCTCCCCTCCCCTTCTCCTTTGGGAGGATCAGAACCCTCTGTGTATCACCCCCTACAGTGCTACACATCAGCTCTCCCAGACTAGGCAATCCTCTCCCATCAAGGCCAGGCAGGCAGCTCTGAAGATTGAGCTGATTGAGCCTGAGCGCCTTCTTTCAGCTCATGTGTGTTAGTGATTGGTAGCTCAAAATCTGAGAGCTCCCAGGGGTCCAGGTTTGTTGACTCTGTTACTGTTCCTGTGGGGTTCCTATCTACTTCTGGGCCTTGGATCCTTCCAGCAACTCTTCTATAGGTGCCCCACCCTACATCTAATGGTTGGCTGTAGATATCTGCTTCTGTTTCCGTCCACTGCTGGTGTAGCTACTCAAAGAACAGTTATGCTAGGCTCCTGTCTGCAAGAAATCAATCTGGTTGTTTCTCAGAAAATTTGAAATAGTTTTACCTGAAGACCCAGCTATACCACACCCCAAAGATGCCCACCATACCCCAAGGACACATGTTCCGCTATGTTCATAGCAGACATTCATAATAGTCAGAAACTGAAAACAAGCCAGATATCCCTCAACCAAAGAATGGATACAGAAAATGTGGTTCATTTACACCATGGAATACTATTCAGTATTATTAAAAACAAAGACATCATGAATTTTAAAGGTGAAAATGGATGGAACTAGAAAATATCATCCTGAGTGAGGTGACCCAGACTCAAAAGGACACACATGATATGTACTCACATCCTTTGAGTTTTAATTGAATTTTCCTAGTCATTTTCATCCACTGACCCCAATGTTCATTGTTTATAAGTCTTGTGCTATTTTTGCTATCTTTATAGTTGAGCTGACTTTTATTCTGAAGTCTCTCTCCTGTAGCAAAAGAGCGAATGAACTCTGTGTTGCTATTTTATATTACCAAACATTAAAAAGAAAGACATCCACAGTAACAGGGGATCAGATTTTTCACTTCTTTTCATAAATTAAAGGAACTTATTGTTTTAATTACATTACTTATTGATGCACAATAGTATATAAATATCCACAGAACTTGGCTTATTTTCATGGGCTGAATATATATGCTCATCCAGAGCAAAAATCAGGATGAAACTAGCACACATCTCACTGTTGAATTGCTTTCAAGACCAAGAAATTCAACCTCAAATACTCCAGATAGAAAGAAGGCCTCTCATAGAAACTATACTAGTTTAACAAATCCTAGTTGTACTGCTCCTACCATCATAGACTGAACGGTTTGTCCTGTTGTATATGGTTAATTGTTATGTCAACAGCATGTTCAAGTAATTAGAAATAGAGGTCAGCTGTCTTCATAAATTAACCAAATACTCATGATATTTCTATATTTAAATTACAAATGCTTTTTAATTAAATTGTTTGTCTTCTCCAGTAGTCTATAAGGGAAAGGAAGAAAATGAGCACTAAACTTATCATTGCTTTGAATGGAACATGATCACATGTCAGGCACTGGCCTAGTGATGACATATGTCACATAGTCAACTCTTCCCACTGCACCATAAGTGTGAGCATATTTCATTGGAGTCTCTGAGTTAAAGGAACTTACTCTTGTTATACACCTAAGAGAGGTTTGGGTGAGCTCCAGAACCAAGTCTGACCATGAAATCAGCCAAATTTAAATGGTGCCTCTCAGAAACAGAGCATTCTCCTAAAATATTATTTCCTGATAGAGATCAAACTAGGTTTTTCTAAGATGTGAGGTGAGGATCATGATTCTTCTTGAAAATGCCCCCATATATTCTTTCTGGAAAGAGATATGGGTAGATGTTTGAGAGTTTGCAAGTATCTGAATAATTTGTGCCCCCTAAATTCATATTTTGAGATCTTTTTCCTCAACACAATCGTATTAGAAGACAGGAGCTTTGGAAGGTGATGTGCTCATGAAGACAGAGGACAAAAGACAGTGATTAATTCTCTTCTGACAAAGGTCCTTAGACACCCATCCTTTTATCACAAATAGCAGGAAGGTATCTTTTGTGTAACAGACAAAGATACTCATGAGAAATCAAATCTTGGGGCTCTGATTTGGGCTTGTATCCTTCAGGATATGTCTGTTCTCACAGATGCTCACTCCATGGTGCTCTGTCACATCATTTGGGATACACATGTGCACAGGTGGGCACCCCATTCCACTCTATGGTTAAGTTTTCAATGAAGATCCCGAATCTTTAAAATATTTTTCTATTTATTAATAAATTTTGCCTGAATACACCAAACTGGTAACACAGGCATAGCAAAGGATTTCATGTAGTCTCCAGATATGAAACATGTCTCACTTCTTATGAGAGCAGATGGAAAAGGCCAGGATTGAAAGTCACCTTCATAGTTAGTGGCTGCCTTAGTGAATGTCTCAGACTGGCCTATTCAGAGATCCTTTATCAGGACCCCTATTCATAAAAGACCACATTAATTGAGATCCTCTAAGCCCTTGGATCTATGGCTGCCATTAACTCAACCTGAATCAATGATTCTGCATACACACACACACACACACACACACACACACACACACGTTATCTAGGGGTTGAGAAACAAACTAGAAATTGGTACAACTTCAGTAATGTATGCTCCCTTAATTTAGAAGTTTAGTGCTTCAAATGCTATTTTTATTTTTCTATTATATGTTCTAAAAAGATTGGCCAAATACGTTTAGAGAATAAATGATATAATAAGAGCCTTTCAACAGCTTAACTGAATGCCACCATTAAGTTTGTTAGGCATATGATTTTGCCTTGTTGAACCCTTCTGTCTTCATTAGGAATCAGTAATCATTCTTTAGAGTCCTTTACTGGACAATATTTTATTTGCATGCTTAAAACAAAATATATAGACACAGATTTTAAAAGTTAAGTAGAAAATTACATGAGATAATTGAGATAAGTATAGTGACCAAAAAAGCCAATACCAGTACTTGGAGTAATCAATTTAGCATAGATTTCCGGATGTAAGTGCCCTGGCAGTAATGAAGATATTCTGTCTTTTTCCTGTTGACTATCATACTATTTAAAGAATGATATCCATGTTATTAGAATTTTTCTAGGAATGTCATGTTGAGAAAATACTGGGGCTCTCATGCCAGCCAAGTTCAAGGGTTGGTTTTATGAGAAATATTTTGTACAGTTCTGTCAAATTGTCAGATCACTTTGCAGACGGAGCCAAACAGAGCCAGTGGTGGTGGGTACGAGCATAGTCTGACCAGAAATATCTAGTTATGCACATTTCTAGATTTTTATTCAAATCTGACCCTCAGGACCCAGACAATTACCTTGATGGGTTACTGGTACCACTTTGTTCCTCCTCATTTATGGCAATATTGGCACACACTTTAACCGCAGCACTTGGGAAGCAGAGACAAGCAGATCTCTGAGTTCGAGGCCAGCTTGGTTTACAAAGTAAGTTTCAGGACAGCAACGGTTACACAGAGAGAAGCCTTATGTATTAAAAAATTAATAAAATTTATTTTGAAACTTTCATATATGACTTCTATTTACATAATTCTTACCTGTCTTTCTTTTTTCCTAATTTCTCCTATGCCTCCTCCAACTCACTTTAAAGTTAGTGACTTCTATGCTTAATCTGTGGATATAAGGAAGTGACACTCCTCTTCCAACAAGGTCACACCTCCGAATCCTTCAGTGCCATTTCCTGGTGACTAAGCATTCAAATATATGAGGAGGGTATAATTCTCTCTCTCTCTCTCTCTCTCTCTCTCTCTCTCTCTCTCTCTCTCTCTCTTTTGTTTTTGTTTTTCGAGACAGGGTTTCTCTGTGTAGCCCTGGCTGTCCTGGAACTCACTCTGTAGACCAGGCTGGCCTTGAACTCAGAAATCCGCCTGCCTCTGCCTCCAGAGTGCTGGGATCAAAGGCGTGCGCCACCACACCCTTCTTACTTTAGGAAACTGTAAACTCACACATTGTTATAGGCTTTTTCAAGCATCCTCAATGTTATATCTCTTTACTCTTTCCCACTCTTTTGTCCCTCTTTCCAGGGTCCAGCTTTTTTTTTTCCCACTCTATTATCCCCCTCACTAGAGCTCTTTCTACCCATCTTCCTGTGATCCCTTTTTACTTCTCTGGTATGTGGTTTACTTTAAGTGAAATAGTCACCTCTCGAGGTTTGGAACAAGGGTTAATAAATAAAAGAGAACATGCACATTTTTCTTTCTGGGCCTGGATTATCTCATTCATTATGTTTTGTATTTCCATCCATTTAACTGAAAATTTCATAATTACATTTTTCTTCACAGCTGAATAGAAATCCATTGTCAGTATGTACCACATTTGTCATCCATTCATCTTTTGAAGGATATTAAGGGTGTTTCCATTATTGTGGATAGAATGAATTGACTATGGCTGATCAATTATCTGTGGAGTAGGATGTCAAGTCTTTTAGGTATACGCTCGGACATAGTATGGCTAAATCATAAAAAATATCTATTTCAGATTTTGAGAACTCTCCATATTAATTTTCAGAATGGCTGCATCAGGTTACAATCCCGCCAACAGTGAAGGGTGTTTCCCTTCCCTCACGCTCTGTCCAACTTCACTGCAAGTTATTTTGTTGACCTTAGCTGCTCTGACTAGGGGAAGATAAGATAGCAAAAGACTTTTTAATTTGCATTTATCTAATTGCTAAGACTGTTGTACACTGTTAAGGATAATTTTTAGAGATTTTTAATATTTTTGTTTGTTTTACAAACTCTCTGCTGAGATCCATACTCCACCTTTAATTAATTGGGTCATTTGTTTTCCCAACTCTTTGGTCTTTTTGATTCTTGTATATTCTGGATATTAATTGTCTATCACATATATAGCTGGAAAAGATTTTTTCCCATTCTTCATTATATTGATTGCTTCCTTTGCTGTTACAGAAGCTTTTTAGTTTTATGAAACCCCATTTGTCAATTGTGAGCCTTAACTCCTGAGCTAATGGAGTTCTATACACAAAGTTCTTTGATAAACCTATATCTTGCAGGATACTGTCTGTGTTTTCTTTTATCAGTGTTCTTCTTCTTGATATGGTGATGTTGAATACATATCCTTGCCTCTATCCTCATATTTACTTGTTTATTGGAGATGGCTGTCTGAGTTATTGGGAGAAAGATCAGTTAGGAGCAGGTGGTCTGGTCATAGCATGATATCTCTCAACTTTACTCTCTAAACCCAAGATAAAATAATAATAATAATAATGAAAAAACAGATGAGTGATAGAAAAACAAGATTTATCTATGGAAGAACCTGTCCACAGAGAACATTTCATGAACCATTTCATACAATAGAATCCATAAGAATTAATGACTTTTTCTCATAATTTAACTTGTTTGTCACTATCTGAACTTGTGTTTACTGTCTTAAAGAAAACTCTTAGGTCTGGGATTCATATCTTTAGTGAAAAAGTACGTTCTAAAGGACCAGGGTAATGAGTACATTAGGAAAGAGAAGTCGGGAGGAAATGGGTGGCCTTTCTGCAGAGGGCTTACTTGTCTGTGCTAAGGGCACATCTGTGATCTAAGACACATATAAGCATCTTATAGCAGGAAAGTAGACAAGAAGAGAATTAACCTATTTGACCACCTCCTGAAGGATAAAGGGTTTCCTCTCTTGACCTATTTTAGCATGGAAAAATTACAGGCATATGTCAGCATGCCCAGTTCCACTAGTGTGGGGAGTCTAGCTGCTGCTCCTTAAAGATGGCGCTGACTGCCTCAGCCTTATCAGCCTTACTGGCATAAATAACTCCTAATATGGCATTAGGCTGTATAGATAGTGATGTGATCCTAAGCCCGAGACTACCTGGCATATGAGCAGGAGCCATGTGGCATTCTGTGAGTGGCCCGGATAGGGTTTATTTGGCTGCTTCCGGTGGGGTTCTGGGACTTTCCACCATTCTGTAACCATGCAACAAGTATTCCTGAGTAAACCATCTTGAGAAGGAACCTGGTTGTCCTGTGTCTTATTCCTGATGGTCGGGGTCGGCACGGGACACACTAGGTCTTAAGTTCTCCCATAAGATGACTGTGAATTCAGGTGCTATCAGGAGTGGGTGCCCTTGAGAGACTGACTGATATTTTTGTAGAGATACTGGGGTGGTTAAAGTTATTTGGCAAATGCTTCAGAAGGTTATTAATGCTTCCTAGAAGACATCTGAGTTCCATTGAAGACCATAGCCTTGGTCCAGCTCAGTTCTCAGAGGCCTTGACAACTGACTAGAGCCTGACCCCAGCTAGAGGGAGTGTAAGCAGGCACTTCTGTGCATGAATGTTCAATGCATTGGTTAATATTGGGTGTAATCTTGACAGAATCTAGAATCATCGAAGAGATAAAACTTCTATTTGAAGGGTTATTTTAATTAGGTTAATTGATATGGGGTGACCTACTCAAAATGTGGGCAGTATCTTTCCTTGTCTTGTCCTATTCAGAATAAAAAGGAGAAAGCTGTTGAGTAGGGACACTCATTCATTTCCCTTTGTTTTCTGACAACAGATGCATTGTGCCTACATGCATCAACAGCTAGCTGCATCAATTGCCTGATGGTACTACTTGCCATGACAGACTACAAGTCTAAATAAACCCCTTCTTCCTTAAGCTGTTACTGATAAAAAGTAACTAATACATTCAGCAGGCAAAGGAGGGGGATTTCATTCCCTTTCCACTCTATACAGGGAAGTCTTTCATAGCCTGGAAATTCCAAAATTCAAATGTTCAAATTTCCAGTTGCTCAAATGGACTTTCAGGACGATCAAAGGGCTTTCTAGCACATGTATCTGCCTTCTGGAGCTTTTGTTTGTTTGTTTGTTTGTTTGTTTTTTCTCTAGTTGATTATTAAAAGAAACATACAATCCATTGAATGGGGGAGGAGATTGTTCATGGTAGAGAAAATTAAGAATTTTCTATGATAAGCAGCTAATCCATAGTTGACTGTGAACAAGGGATGGCTAGGTCTCTGGAAACAGTGGCAAGGCTCTGTTTTTCATATGCTGGAATGAGCAAGAGCAGGTAAGAGAGGCTTGTTCCTGCCCTATTGACATAGCTAAGAGGATAGAGACTTGCCAGGTGGAAAACATTCTAAACACATACTATCCTTGGAGGCTGAATACCTGCAGGACCATGATATCTTCTTATGGCTGGCTGGCTGGCTAGGACAAATTCACATTTGATTTATGTTTACTTTCTGCCAGTCATAACCCGATTTATTGTGAGGAGACCTACCAAAGGGAGCTTATCCTAAAAATATCCATTCTCTAATACAACCATCTCTATCTTGTAAGGTCACACTCATGTCCCTGCTTAAAGGCAGGGGGAAATTATTGTCTTGCTTCGGCATCACCTTAGAGGGAACTAGGTTGGTGTTACTGATTTTCATGCCATAACTTGGCAGCCTCAACCTTTTCATCACAAAATGCCTCACTGCCCCATTTGCCATCAGGGGAAATAGCCAAAACCTTGTCAATTATTCTGTTCAAGGTCACAGATCTGGGCTTTGGATTCTGGGTACAGTAGAGGTCTGACTTAAAGGTGGAGTGCAGGACTGCACAAGAGCAAGATTTAGCAGGATCTACCTTGAGATGTGAGAGCAGAGGCTGTTCTTTCTCCATACAGCTACTTATTTTAGTCAGAGTCTTTAAGGGCATTTTGTATTTTTCCTTAGCTCAAAGCTAAGCAGTCAAACACTTTAGTATGATGATATCTTCCTTCTATGGAGAATTTCAAGGGCTGTGTTCTGGACAACAAGGTCCACACTGGTTTTTTAGAGGGTTTGTGCTGCCTTAACTGGGATGGTACCACTACTAATTTGACATGAGCTATTCCTCAATATGGGACACTAGTGGACTAAGTACAATGTGAAATGAGCAAATAGAAGGTAATAGAACATAACTTATATGCCAGATTCTATTTCAGTAGATTAGATACAAACCACGGTAGGAAAGCTATGCATGCTCTAAGGAAGTGCTTCTTTTTACAGGGGTTAGAAATTAATTATCTTGTATATAAGATATTTACATTGCAATTCATAACAGTAGCAAATTTAAAATTATAGAATAGCAACAAGATAATTTTATGATTGAGGGTCATCACAACATGAGGAACTCTATTAAAGAGTCTTAGCATGGGAAGGTTGAGAACCACTGCTCTAGGATATACACATGCCTAAATATTTGTGGTCCCTTGAGTACTTTGTCAAACGCTTGTCAGTATCTCTTCTGGGCAGATTCAGGAAAATAAGTATGAACACCCTAAGGAAAAAATATATGTGACCCAACATAAAGGATAATATGGTCCCTACACAGCAGAACTCCCCTTTCCAGACACTGGAGGGCATGATCAGCTCTATTTTCTACTTCTGAGGATGAAGAATACTGAAATGTGAACAGATAGATGGTTTTTATGCTACATCTTCAATTCTCCATCGCTGGGTGGCCTTTCAGTTTACCAGTTTACCAGTCATAAAAGTGTTCTAAAATCTCCGTATGCATACTGATAGTATGTAGGACCATAAAAGGTAGTCTGGTTTCTGGTTGAGCTAAGGCTAGAAACCCTGATGACCCTAAAGGAATGGCAGACATTTTGCCTGGTTCCCGGACACCAGGCTCCTGGCACGAGGCTGCAGCTTTCCATACATTTGTGTATGTCCATTAGTCATATGAGGGCAACACCCCAAGCCCCTCCACAGGTAGAAGACATGGCCTGTGGTCATGTAGACTCAAGACAGATCTCTATTTTAATGATGTATCTAAAGTCCTGGAGGACTTAGCCAATAAACTCTCCTCAGACACTCCTCCCTGCAAAAGGTATTTAACTTCGGGCCCACCCTGAGAAGTGGGGTACAGTTTTACTCATTGACTTTCTGCCATGACGATAAATGCCTAAAAATCAAGGACTACCTCTTTTCACTGGGATCCACTGTGGGGAGCAATGAAGAAGGCTTTCACCTAGAAAGCCACCATCTAATCTCCCATAGAAGGCCTCTCTGCATGCCCATTCATGGCTGCAATCAAGCCAAGCCCATGTCAGCCAGACAAGCCAAGGGCTCATCCTCATGGGATCTAGCTGGAGCTCTCCCTTCCTTTCCCCTTTGGCCCCAGGCTAGATCCAGCCCGTGGGTCCCCACTCCATTCTCAGATCTTCCACAGCTCCCAGTGGCACCTGCATCTCCAAGAGCCTGAGAATCAGATGGCCTCAGACCCCTACATACCCAGGGACCCTGAGCCAGCTCCTGCTCTCCCTGGGACCTCAGACTGGTCTTCATCACCATCGAAGCAGTGTCCCGAGGCTTCCTATAGCAGGACATCAGCCCAGATAATGTGGGGTAAGCACAGTCAAACTTCCCGAGTCCTTCCTGCCTGAACAGAAGAGTCCTATGGCAGAGCAGATAGACACATTCACTAGCATCTGTGATGGCTAGTCTTGGATATCAGTTTGATCAACCTGGTATAAGGGAACCTCAACTTAGAAGTTGCTTCTGTCAGATTGGCCTTTGGGCATGTTTATGGGGGCATTTTCATGGGCCCTAGGTGATGTAGGATGGCTACCACAGGTAGTTTAATCTTTAGGTTGGTGGGCCTGAGCTATACAGGAAAGATAACTGAATACATCTGGGAGAAAACCAGCAGTCAGGATGCATCAAAGTTCTTGGCTCTGCCTGAAGTAGAAGTACATGTCCTGAATTCCCTCATTGATGGGATGTTACATAAACATATTCCTCCCCAAATTTCTTTTGGTTATAATATTTACCATATCAAGAGAAAGCAAACTAGAACTAAATCACAATCTAGGAGGAAGATGTTTTCTACGAAACATTTGAAATGGAAAGTCTATAACCAGACACATTCTCCTCACTATTATCCAACCATGTGGGACACATTGCTCACCTTGTTGGGACTTGAGAAGCTTATTTAAAAATAAACAAAACCCCCATCCCATCTGACAGTCTAGCTAGGTTTTTAAAGTCAAGCAAGTTATTGATCAATCATTACCATGAAAATAGAGAATATATAGTAAAGGAAATATTACCAAGCTGAGGTGCAAAAATTACACATTATATTGTGAAAAATTGCTGCATTTTAGTAATATGTTCCTAATTTAGATTGTGGAAAAAAATCAATAAGTATAATTCTCTTTATAAATTGAAACTTTGAAGAGATTTATAGCATCAAGGTTGGAAAAAACCATCTGATAAGATTCAAAATCAATTAGGAATAAAAATTGTGTAAACATAGAAAAAGGGAAAAAATTTTAAACAAAATCACAATATCAGTTCAAGACAAAAACTTAATATAAAACAACAATGATTGACACTTGCCTATGAGTCCACATCAAACTCTAAATTTTTACAATACTACTAATAATGAAATTACTATGTAGCCAACCATGTGAGTTGTCCTATTTAAACTTCTAAGCATATTTGAGAAAAGCAAATCTTGCCTCCATTGGATTTATTGTTATCTTGATTTTCTTCGAGTTATTTGGTCTACAGTGTTGTTCTTGTTTGCATTTTCTCTTAATTTAATTTAATATTTTTATTAGCATACAAAATAGTGTGTTTTTATGACATTTTCATACATGTCTATAATATATTTTGATCATATTCCACATTACCCAAAGTATAGCAGCAACAATGCCCATCAGTTGACTACAACTTTATTGAATGTTTACTATATAGACTTTTGACAGTCTCCAGGAGTGAAAAGGCTGAGTCCTCTGTATAAATAGTCCTGGGTACCGTGGGAAAGAGTGGCCTGGATTTTATGATAGTGTGGTGATGAGAGCATTGGTTTGATGGATCACCTGTGTTAAATCACCTGATTTTCTAAAATCATGACTTTATTGTCCTTCTTTGGAAAAAATATAGTGGAAGACATCATATAATCAGCGGGGTAAAACATTTAAATAACATACTCTAAACCCTAAAGTTTGCTAAGGCTTGGGATCCATATTTCTGCTTTGAACGTTTTTCTAATGGGCACCATTCCACCTTCCCAGCATTGGGTTACCTCAGTAAGGATGATATCCTCCAGATACATCCATTTGCCCAAGAATTTCATAAATTCATTGTTTTTAATAGCAGAGTAGTACTCCATTGTGTAAATGTACCACATTTTCTGAATCCATTCCTCTGTTGAGGGACATATGGGTTCTTTCCAGCTTCTGGCTATTATAAATAAGGCTACTATGAACATAGTGGAGCATGTGTTCTTATTATCAGTTGGAACATCTTCTGGGTATATGCCCAGGAGAGGTATTGCTGGATCCTCTGGTAGTACTATGTCTAATTTTCTGAGGAACCGCTAAACTGACTTCTGAGGATCCATCCCATAATCAGTCACCAAACCCAGACACTATTACATATGCCAGCAAGAGTTTGCTGAAAGGACCCTGATATAGCTGTCTTATATGAGGTTATGCCAATGCCTGGCAAATACAGAAGTGGATGCTCACAGTCATCTATATGATGGAACACAGGGCCCCCAATTGAGAAGCTAAAGAAAGTACCCCAGGAGCTGAAGGAGTCTGCAACTCTATAAGAGGAACATCAATGTGAACTAACCAGAACCCCCAGAGCTCGTGTCTCTAGCTGCATATGTAGCAGAAGATGGCCTAGTCGGCCATCATTAGGAAGAGATGCCCCTTGGTATTGCAAATTTTATATGCCCCTATCCAGGGGAACTCCAGGACCAAGAAGTGGGAGTGGGTGGGTAGGGGAGCAGGGCCGGAGGAGGGTATAGGGAACTTTTAGGATAGCATTTGAAATGTAAATCAAGAAAATATCTAATAAAAAAAGAAGAAGAAGACCAAGGATACTGCATGTCCATGCTTCACCCATAGACCATGTAGCATCTATACACAATGTTCTGAACATAGTGCAAGGCTTCTTCCTATTGTTTGGGCAAGACGGATGGTAATTTCTGCCTCGTAATGTGACTGCATATTAAGAAATCCTTTCATAAACTGATCAAAAAGTGAAGACAAAGAGAAGTTATAGGAGGGAATAAACATAATAGAAGGAGCTTTATCACTTCGGGTACTTTTTAAAGCCTGCAGCTTTGTTCTCTCAATGAGCATATCTTCAATTCTACTCCCCAGTGAGAGTTTTCTGTGACTAAATGAAACAGAATTATTAGAAGGGCTGAAACTGTTTTAAAGCATTCTGCAACTAGGGAATAACTTTTCCCCATCAAATAAGCCAGAGATGGCAGACCAATGACACTGGGGATTAATAACTATGATTTCAAAGGAAGCTGCAATTAAAGGTGCTCTCCCAGCCCCAAAGGCAGATGGAAGATGTCTTCTGTGGGAATGGATTCTAGGAGGAAGAAGTGCAACAACCGCCAAGGATAGGGGTGTATGAGGAAGATCGTTAGGGAAAATTAATTCAGGGCACCATGTTTAAGATCAGCAAATGCATATTGACTAATATGTTTTAGAGGGCAAGTAAGACAACTGAGGGAGATCAAAGGGACACAAATTAGAAAAGAAGAAGTCAAAATATTACTATTTGCAGATGATATGATAGTATACACACAAGATCCCCAAAATTCTACCAGAGAATGCCTAAAGCTGACAAATACCATCAGCAAAGTAGCTGGATAAAAAATTACCTAAAAGAATCATCAGTAGTCCCCCCCCCCTTTATACAAATGATAACAGGCTGAAGAACAAGTTAGGGAAACAACACCCTTCAAAATACCCAGAAATAAAATAACATATCTTGGTGTAACTCTAACCAAGCTAGTGAAAACCCTGTTTGACAAGGTATTCAATTAATAGGATTAACATAGCAACACGGCAATCTTATCAAAAGCAATTTACAGATTCAATATGATTCTCAACAAAATTTGAACACAATTATTTACAGTCCTTGAAAGAACAATTCTTAACTTCATATGGAAAAACAAAAACTCAGAATAGCTGAAATCTATGCAATAAAAGAACTTCTGGAAGAAATACCATCTCCTATCTCAACTTGTACTACAGAGCAATGGTAACAAAAACCATATGGTATTGGCATAAAACAGCCAGGTTTATCAATATTATCAAATCAAAGACTGAGGAGTAAACCCACACAGTTATGAACACTTGCATTTTTGACAAAGAAGCCAAAATCTATACAATGGAACAGAGAAACCATCTTAAAAAATGGTGCTGAGCTAACTTGATGTCTACAAGTAGAATAATGCAAATAGATCTATATTTATCACCCTGCACAAAACTCAAGTCCAAGTGAATCAAAGACCTCCACATAAAATGAAACACATTAAGTCTGATAGAAGAAAAAGTAGGGACTAGCCTTGAATGCATAGGTATAGGAGACAACTTCCTGAAAAAAAAAAAAAAAACCCACCAACATCTCAGGCTCTATGATTAAAAAAAAGCTTCTGTAAGGCAAAGGACTCCATCAATAGGATAAAATATCAGTCTACAGAATGGGAAATGATCTTCACCAATCCTACATCTGACAGAGGGCTAATATTCAAAACATAAAGAACACGATAAATTAGACAGCAACAAACTAAACAAAATAAAACAAAATTAAAAATGAGGCAGTGAGCTAATCAGAGAATTCTCAAAAGAGAAATCTTTATAAACTAAGAAGCACTTAAATGTTCAACATCCTTAACTATCAGGGAAATACAAATAAAAATGCCTCTGAGATTCCATCTTATACACATCAGAACGCATTAGAAAAAATCTTAAGCAACATTTCATGCTAGTGAGGTTGCAGAGCAAGGGGAAACACTCCTCCATTGCAAGTGGGAATGCAAACTTGTACAATCACTTTGGAAATCAATTGACAATTTTGAAGACAACTGGGAATAGTTGTACCTAGAGACTCAGCTATAGTACTCCAGGCCGTATTCCCAAAAGATGCTACACCATACCACAAGTACACTTGCTCAACTATGTTCATAGAAGCTTTATTTACAATAGTCAGAAACTGAAAGCAGCCTAAATGTCACTCCACTGAACAATGGATGAAGAAAATGTAATATATTTACACAATGGAACAGCTATTAAAAACAAGGACATCATGAAATTTGCAGGCAAGTAGAACTAGAAACGATCATCCTGATGGAAGTAACCCAGACCCAAAATGACAAACATGATATGCACTCACTTATAAGTGGATACTAGCCATAAATTACACAACAACCATGCTACAATACACAGACACAAAGAAGCCAAGTTACAAGTAGGGCCCAAGGGAGGATGCATGAATCTCACTGAGAAGAGGAGATAAAATAGACATCTGGGGTGAATGAAGGGAGAGAACTGGGTGGGAGAGGGTTTGGGAGAGGAACAGGAAGAATCAAGTATGGAGAGAACTGAGAGAACTGAAATCAGTGTGTGTGTGTGTGTGTGTGTGTGTGTGTGTGTGTGTGTGTGTGTGTAGGAGGTATCTCTGGAACAAGTTAGAAATGTAGGATAATGTAAACTCCCAGTAATCTGTGATGGTGACTCTTTCTGTTGGGGATACAAAGCATGAAACTGTCACTTATGGAGATACCACCTCAGCCACAAAACCCTCACCTACAATTATTCCTGCATATATGATCTGCAGGGATAAAGAGGAAGCAGAAAGTGATGAACTGGTCAACCAACGACTGGCCCAACTTGAGTCTCATGCCATGAGAGAAAGCTCACCCCTGATATTCTGCTATTCTTGCAGACAGGAGGCTATCATAACAGTCATCTGAGTGGCTTTGCCCAGCAACTGATGAAAGCATATGCAGAGACCTACAGCTAAACTTTAGGCAGAACTAGGGGAATCTTGTGGAAGAGGAGGGTGGGGAAAATGGAAAGATCCAGAGAGGTCAAGGAAAACACAAGAAAACCTTCAGAACCAACTAACCTTGACACATTGAGGCTTACAGAGACTGAACCACCAACTAAAGAACATACATGGAATAGACCTATTCCCCCTATACATATGTAACAGATGTACATCTTGGTCCTCATGTGGAAGCTCTAACAGTAGAAGCAGGGACTGTCTCTGACTCTGTTGCTTACCTTTGGGTCTCTTAGCCCTTACTAGACAGTATAGTCTAGCTACAATAGAAGATGTGCCCACTACTACTATAACTTGATATGCCAAAGCAGGTTGATAGCCATGTGATATCTCCCTTCTCTGAGAAGAAGTGGATGAGGGCAGAAGGACATGGCTGAAAAGAGGGAGGGACTGGAAGAAAAGAATGGAGGGGAAGCTCTGTTGGAGATGTAAAGTAAGTAAATAAATTAATGAATAAATTTAAATAAGTAAGCAAATAAATACATACATTTTTATTCTCAACAAAAATGTATTTTAGAAACATATACATTGGGATTATTTATTTTATAATATTGTATGACCTTCTTGAAATTTTAATATAGATATACAATGTATCTTGATCAATCTACCCCCATTCTCTTCCCCCAATTTCTACTAGTATCCCTAAACATCTTTCTCCCAAGTTCATGTTCTTTTAGACTTATTTTATTTTACATGTATCAGTGTTTGCCTGCATGTATATACGTGTACCACACAAATACAGAGTGCCTGTGAATGTCAGAAGAAGGCATTGGATTCTATAGAATTGGATTTATGATGGCTATCAGTCGCTATGTGTGTCCTGGTAATCAAATACCATTGCCCTGCAAGAGCAACAAGTGCCCTTAAGTACCAAGTTGTGTCTCCAGTTTCCAGATGCTCCTTCCTTCCTTCCTTCCTTCCTTCCTTCCTTCCTTCCTTCCTTCCTTCCTTCCTTCCTTCTTCTCCTTCTCCTTCTTCAATCTTCTCCTCCTGTTTCTCTCTCTTTCTTTTTTCTTTCAGTAATTCTCTCTCTCTCTCTCTCTCTCTCTCTCTCTCTCTCTCTCTCTCTTTCAAGTATATAACCTATTGAGTCTGATTAGTGTGCCTCTGCATGGGTGGGGGGACATTCAATGGGGCACAGCCAGATTATCAGTAAAAAATTGCTCTACTTCTCCTAGCTGAAATTTACTAACCATAGGCTAGGGAAGGAACTTCCGGAAACCCTTCCCTATGTATTGACTTTTAACCTCCTTGATCCTGTCCAGGTAATCACAGTTGTGTGAATAGTCATGTCATGTCCAGAAGACAGCTGTGAGCAAGACCAATCATACATTGGTAGCTCTCAAGTAATAAATCAAAATAAAATTCTCTCCTTATAATTTAATTAGAGAGGTATTTTGTTATAGTAATGGAAAGATGAGTAACAATATGTCAGAGTTTTGTAGTCTTAGAGTTTACTTAATAGAGTTCTTATGGAGATAAAATGGGATTGCTTTCCTAGCAAGCAGAACAGCATTTGGCATAGGGAATTATAAATGTTTGTTAAGAGTTAGCCATTCTTATGTGCATATGTGTACACCAGAAAGCAAAT